>AWOL01S0018092.1:70868-99244 GCA_000715115.1 Nicotiana otophora
CCTTCCACTTCTTCCGGTACTCTATCTCTAAGTTCTAACGCATAATTCCTAAATAATCAGAATCCTTACGTACTATGCATCAGAAGATCCCAGGCTTGGCTTAGCTTAGCTTATTCTCCCACCCTACAACAAGATTGTTTAAGTTGATGTCTATGATTCACCTCTGCTTTTGTTTTTTAAAACTAATGCATGTTGTCTATGTTTAATAGAAGAACAACAGTGTTGTGCCACATCTTTTTTCACTCTACAACAAATGACACTACATCATTCTTATGTAGGCGATAACAGACATGTATGTCTGGACTCAATGTATAATTTTCTATTCTGAATTTGTATGTTAGGTGGTCAGCAAACAATTAATACACGCAATATAGATTGAATTAGACCGATAAACCGCCCAATAACCGCCCGATAAGAGCTAAACCGATACCAATCCGTCCGATATCTTATCGGGTGGCTAGCGGATTAATACATTTAAAAGCTGATAACCGTTAAGCCAAACTGTTAAGAGTAATTAACCGCCCAATCCGCCCGATAAACAGCCCTACCCGGGACTATGCAGAAGGCGTGGGCTATAGCATACAAAAATCGGGCGGAATTCAATTTTTATGGCCTTAAAATACCAAAAAATGAGTAACAGTCATGGAGAGGTCGTGACTACTGTTCCTTAGGTCATTGTTGATGGCCAGACAAATTTGAGGCGGTTCGGATTCGGCCGCCCGGGCCAATGCAGAAGGTGTGTGCTATAGCACACGACAATCTGGGAATCGGGCAAAATTCTAGTTTTATGGCTCTAAAACTCCAAAAAACGAGTAACGGTCATGCGGAAGTGGTGACTATTGTTCCTAAGATATTCTGTGATGGTCGGACAAAATTTTAGTCGGTCCAGGTCTGATGGCCCGGGTCCATGAAGAAGACGTGGGCTATAGCGTACGCAAATCTGGGAATCGAGTGGAACTCTAATTTTATGGCCAAACAATGCCAAAAAGCGAGTAATGGTCATGATGAGGCGGTGCCTATTGTTCCTTAGGTCATTTTTATTGGTCCAACAAAATTTTAGGCATTCCGGGTCTTGTGGTCGGGGCCCATGTAGAAGGCATGGGCTTTAGCATACGAAAAGTTTGGAATTGGGCAAAATTTTAGTTCTATGGCCCTAAAATACCAAAGAACGAGGAACGGTCAAGGCGAGGAGATAAATACTGTTCCTTAGGTCATTTTTATAGTCCAAAACCGTTTTAGGTAGTCCGGGTCCGGTTGCCTGGGTACACGTAGAAGGCGTGGGCTATAGCACACGAAAATCTGGGAATCGGGCGAGATGGTAACTATTGTTCCTTAGGTCGTTTTTGGTGTCCGGAAAAACTTTAGGAGGTTCTAGGTCCGGTGGCTCGGGCCCATGCAGAATGTATGAGCTATAGAACATGAAAATCTATGAATGTGGCATAATTCCTATTTTAACGCCATATAACTAGGAACGGTCATGGAGAGGTGGTGACTATTATTCCTTAGGTCATTTTGTATGGTCCAGCAAAATTTTAGGGGGTCCGGGTCTGATGGACGAGGCATATGCAGATGGCATGGGCTATAGCACACGAACATCTAGGAATCTGGTGGAATTCTAGCTTTATGGACTTAAAATGCCAAAACACGAGTAACGGTCATGGAGAGACGGCGATTATTGTTCCTTATGTCATTGTTGATGGGCCAGAAAATTTTTAGGCGGTCCAGGTCCTGGCACCCGGGCCTATGAAGGAAGCGTGTGCGCACACGAAAATCTGGGAATCAGGCGGAATTCCAGTTTTATGGCCCTAAAATGCCAAAAAAAAAGTAACGGTCATGGCGAGGCGGTGTTTATTGTTCCTTAGATTGTTTTTGATGTCCAGCAAAACTTAAGGAGGTCCAGGTCCGGTGGCTCGGGCCCATGCATACGGCGTGGGCTATAACACACGAAATTCTAGAAATCACGCGGAATTCTAATTTCATGGCCATAAAACGCAAAAATGAGGAACGGTCAAGACAAGGCGGCGACTATTATTCCTTAGGTCATTTTTGATGGTCCGAAAAAATTTAGGAGGTCCGGTGGCCCGGGGCCATGTAGAAGGCGTGGGCTATAGCATACGAAAATATGCGAATTGGACGAAATTCCAGTGTTATGGCCCGAAAACGTCATAAAAACGAGGAATGAATATGGAAAGGCGGTGACTATTGTTCCTCATATCCTTTTTGATGCTCCAAAAAATTTTAGGCGGTCCGGGTCCGGTGGCTTGGGTCCATGTAGAAGGCGTGAGCTATAGTACACGAAAATATAAGAATCGGGTTGAATTCCAGTTTTATGGCCCTAAAACGTCAGAAAATGAGTAGAGGTCATGGAGAGGCGGTGACTCTTATTCCTTAGGTCGTGTTTAATGGGCCGACAAAGTTTTAGACGGTCCAAGTCCGGGCGCCCTGGCCCATGTAAGAGGCATGGGCTATAGCACACCAAAATCTGGGAATAAGGCTGAATTATAGGTTTATGGCCCTAAAGCGCCAAAAAGCGAGTAACGGTTATGGAGAGGTGGTGATTATCGTTCCTTCGATTGTTTGTGATGGGCCTACAAAATATTAGGCAATCCGGGTCCGACGCCCGGGCCCATACAGAAGGTGTAGGCTATAGCACATGAAAATGTGAGAATCTGGTAGAATTCGAGTTTTATGGCCCTAAAACGCCAAAAAACAAGTAACGGTCATGGCGAGGCGGTGACTATTGTTCCTTAGGTCGTTTATTATGTCAGACGAATTTTTGGCGGTCCGGGTACGGTGGCCCGGGCACATGTAGAAGGCATGTGTTATAGCACACGGAAATTTGAGAATTTGGTGGAATTTCTGTTTTATAGCCCTAAAATGCCAAAGAACGAAGAACGGTACTTAGGTCATTTTTGATGGTCCAGAAAAGTTTTAAGCGGTCCGGTTTTGGTTGCCCGCGTACATGCAAAAGGTATGGGCTATAACACTCAAAAATATGTGAATCAGGCAGAATGTTAGTTTTATGGCCCTATAATGCCAAAGAACGAGGTACAGTCATGGCGAGACAGTGACTATTATTCCTCTGGCTATTTTTGATGGTCCGGCAAAATTTTAGGCGGTATAGGTCTGGTGGCCCGGGACCATGCAGAAGGTGTGGGCTATAGCAAACGAAAATCCGGTAATCAGATTGAATTCCAGTTTTATGGCCCTAAAATACCAAAAAATGAGTAACAGTCATGGCGAGGCGGTGGCTATAGTTTCTCAGGCTGGTTTTAATTGTCCGACATAATTTTAGGCGATCCGGGTACGGTGGCTTGGGCCAATGCGGAAGGAATCGGGTGAAATTCTTGTTTTATGCCCCTAAAACACAAAATAAAACGAGGAACGGTTATGGAGAGGCGGTGACTATTGTTCCTCAAATCCTTTTTGATTCTTCGGTAAACTTTTAGGCGATCCAAGTCGGTGGCCCGCCCATGCAGAAGTCGCTTGCAATAACACGCAAAAATCTTGGAATGAGGCAGAATTCCAATTTTATGACCCTGAAACGCCAACAAATGAGTAACAGTCATAGAGAGGCGGTGACTGTTGTTCCTTAACTCGTGTTTGATGGGGCAAAATTTTAGACAATATGGGTCCGCGCGCTCGGGCCCATGCAAGAGGCGTGAGTTATAGCACACGAAATATGAGAATCGGGCGTGATTATAGTTTTATGGCCCTAAAGCGCCAAAAAATGAGTAACGGTCATGGCGAGGCGGTGACTATTATTTCTTCAATCGTTTTTTATGGTCATACAAAATTTTAGGCGATTCGAGTCCGGGTGATCGGTGCCATGCAGAAGGCATGGGCATAGCCCACGAAAATCTGAGAATCGGGTAGAATTACAGTTTTAGTGCCCTAAAACACCAAAACATGAGTAACGGTTATGGAAAGTCAGTGACTATTGTTCCTTAGGTAATTTTTTATGGTCCGTCAAAATTGTAGGCAGTCCGGGTCCGGTGGCCTGGGCGCATGCAGAAGGTATGAGCTATAGCACGTGAAAATTTGGGAATTGGGCGGAACTCCAGTTTTATGGCCCTATAACTCCAAAAAATGAGGAACGATCATGGTGAGGCTGTGATTATTGTTCCTCAGGTCATTTTTGATTGTCCGACAAAATTATAGGCGGTCCGGGTCCGATGGTCCAGTCCATGTAGAAGGATTAGGCTAAAGCACACGAAAATCTAGGAATCAGGCGGAATTCCAGTTTTATGGCCCTAAAATACCAAAAAACGAGTAACGGTAATGGCGAGGAGGTAACTATTTTTCCTTAGGTTGTTTTTTATGTAATTGCAAAATTTTTAGCGATCCGGGTCCGGTTGCCCAGGCCCATGCAGAAGGCATGGGCTATAATATATGAAAATCTGGGAATCGGGCGGAATTTCAATTTTATGACCCTAAAACGCTAAAACATGAGTAATGATCATGGCAAGTCGGTGAGTATTGTTCCTTAGGTCATATTTGATGGTCCAAAAATTTTTATGTTGTCCGGCTCCCTTGGCTCGGGCCCATGCAGAAGGTGTGGGCTATAGCACACGAAAATTTGGGAATCAATCGGAATTACAGTTTTATGGCCCTAAAATGCTAAAAACCGAGTAACGGTCATGGAGGGGCAGTGGCTGTTGTTCCTTAGGTCACATTTTAGGATACGGAAGAATTTTAGGCGATCCGGATCTAGTGGTCCAGTCCTATGCAGAAGGCGTGGGCTATAGCATACGAAAATTTAGGAATTGATCAGAATTCAAGTTTTATGACCCTAAAATGCCAAAACACGAGTACCGATCATGGCGAGGCAGTGAATATTGTTCCTTAGGTCAAATTCTATGGTCCGAAAAAATGTTAGGTGGTCCGGTGGCCCCATCCCATGCAGAAGGTGTGGTTTATAGCACACGAAATCTAGGAATCTGGCAGAATTCCAATTTTGATGGCCCTAAAACGCTAAAACAGCGAGTAACGTACATGGTGAGGCGGTTACTATTGTTCCTTATGTCTTTTTTTGTGGTCCGACAAAATTTTAGGTTGTCTGGGTCTGGTGGCCCGGGCCCTTGTAGGAGGCCTAGGATATAACATACGAAAATTTGAGAATCGGGAAGAATTCCAATTCTATGGCCCTAAAACACCAAAAATGAGTAACGGTTATGGCGAGGCGGTGACAATTGTTCCTTAGGTCATTCTTTATGGTCTGAAAAAAATTTTGGCGTACCGGGTCCGGTGGCCTAGCACACGAAAATTGGGCGAAAATATTGGCAATGTGCCGAATTCCGTTTTTTTGACCCTGAAACGCTAAATAACGAGTAACGATCATGGCGAGGAGGTGAGTATTATTCCATATGTCATTTTTGATGGTCCCACAAAATTTTAGGCGGTCCGGATTCCTTGGCTTGGGCACATGTAGAAGGTGTGGGATATTGCACTCGAAAGAATCAAGCGGAATTAAAGTTCATGGCCCTAAAACGCCAGAAAATGAGTAACGATCATGGCGGGGCAGTGGCTATTTTTACTTAGGTTATTTCTTAGGGTAATACAAAATTTTAGGTGATAGGGGTCCGGTGGCTTGGGCCTATGCAAAAGGCGTGGGCTATAAAATACAAAAATCTGGGAATTGGGCAAAATTCTAGTTTTATGGCCCTAAAACGCCTTAAAACGAGTAACGGCCATGGCGGGCGGTGGTTATTGTTCCTTAGGTCATTTATTTATGGTTCGGCAAAATTTTAGACGGTACGGGTCCGGTGGCCCGGGCCCATGTAGAAGGCACGGACTATAGCACACGAAAATCTAAGAATCTGGTAGAATTCTAGTTTTATGGCTCTAAAGCGCCAAAACACGAGAAATGGCGAGGCGGTGACTATTGTTCCTCATATCCTTTTTGAAGCTCCAGCTAAATGTTAGGCGGTCCGGCCCGGTGGCCCAGGCCTATGAAGAAGGTGCGGGCTATAGCACACGAAAATTTAGGAATCGGGCGGAATTCCAGTCTTATGGCCTTAAAATGCCAAAAAACCAGTAAAGGTCATGGAGAGGCGGTGATTATTTTTCTTTAGGTCGTGTTTGATGGGCAAACAAAATTTTAGACGGTCCGGGTTCGGGCGTCCGGACCCATGCAAGAGGCATGCTCTATAGCATACACAAATCTGGAAATCAGGCGAAATTATAGTTTTATGGCCCTAAAGCGCCAATACACGAGTAACGGTCATGGCGAGGCAGTGACTAATGTTCCTTAGATCGTTTTTGATGGGCCTACAAAAGTTTTGGCGATCCGCGTCTGAGAGCCCGGGCCCATGCAGAAGGCGTGGGCTATAACACACGCAATTCTGAAAATCGAGCGGAATTCCAGTTTTATTGCCCTAAAACGCCAAATACGAGTAAAGGTCATGGATAAACACTGACTATTGTTCCTTAGGTAATTTTTGATGGTCCGATATAATTTTAGGCGATCTGGGTCCGGTGATCCAGACCCATGCAGAAGGCTATATAGCACACGAAAATATGGGAATCAGGCAGAATGTTAGTTATATAGCCCTAAAACGCCAAACAATGAGTGATAGTCATGGTCAGGCGGTGACCATTATTCCTTAGGTAATTTTTGATGTATCGACAAAATTTTAGGCAGTCCGGGTACGGTATCCCGGGCCCATGCAGAAGGCATGGGCTATTGCACACGAAAATCTAGGAATTGGGCGAAATTTTAGTTTTATAGCCCTAAAACGCCAAAAACGAGTAACGGTCAAGGAGAGGCGGTGCATATTGTTCCTTAGAATGGTTTTGATGGTCTGGAAAAATTTTAGTTGACCCGGGTCCCGTGGCCCGAGCCCATGCAGAAGGCATTGGCTATAGCACACGAAAAGCTGGAAATCGGACCAAATTTCAATTTTATGGCCCTAAAACGCCAAAAAATGAGTAACTGTCATGGACAGACGATGAATATTGTTCCTTAGATCGTTATTGATGGTCCGCCATAATTTTAGGCGGTCCAGGTCCGGTGGTCTAGGCCCATGCAGAAGGCTATAACACACGAAAATCTAGAAATCGGGCAGAATTCCATTTGTATGGCTCTAAAATGCCAAAAAATGAGTAACGGTCAGAGCGAGGCGGTGACTATTATTCTTTAGGTCGTTTTTGATGATCCGGCAAAATTTTAGGCATTTCAGGTTCGGTATCCCGGGCCCATGTAGAAGGCATGGGCTATAGCAGAAGAATGGGAATCGGGCGAAATTCAGTTTTATGGCTCAAAAATGCCAAAAAATGACTGACGGTCATGGCGAGACAGTGACTATTGTACCATAGGTCTTTTGTGATGGTCCGAAAAAAATTTAATTAGTCCGGGTCTGTTGGCCCGGGCCAGTGAAGGCGTGGGCTATAGTAGACTAAAATCTGATAATCGGGCAAAATTTTAATTTTATGGCACAAAAACTCCAAAAACATGAGTAACGATAATGGCAAGCCGACAAATAAACAAAATTTTAGTCCGTCCGGGTCCGGCATCCCGGGTCCATGTAGAAGGCGTGTGCTATATCACACAAGTGGGAATTGGGCAAAATTCTAGGTTTATGGCCCTAAAACGCAAAAACAATGAGTAATGGTCATGGCGAGGCAGTGGCTATTATTCCATAGGTCGTTTTTGATGGTCCGACAAATTGTAGGCGGTCCAGGACCGGTGGTCTGGGCACATGCAGAAGTGTGGGCTATAGCACACGTTAATATGAGAATCAGGGGGAAGTCCAATTTTATGGCCCTAAAACGCTAAAAAAGGAGTAACAGTCATGGCGAGGCGGTGAATATTGTTACTTAGGTCATTTTTATGGTAATACAAAATTTTAGGCGGTCTGGGTCTGGTGGCCCGGGCCCATGTAGAAGGCGTGCGCTATAGTGCACGAAAATTTGAGAATCGGGCAGAATTCTAGTTTTGTGGCCTTAAAATGTCAAACAATGAGTAACGGTCATGCCGAAGAGGTGACTATTGTTCCTTAGGAAATTTTTATGGTTCGGAAAAACTTTTAGGTGGTCCGGGTCAGGTAGTCTCGGCCAATATAGAAGGCGTGAGCTATAGCATACGAAAATCTAGGAATCTAACAGAATTCTAGTTTGATGGCCCTAAAACGCTAATAAATAAGGAACGGTCATGGTGAGGTGGTGACTATTGTTTCTTAGGTCATTTTTTATGGTAGAAAAGTTTTAGACTATCCAGGTTCGTTGGCCCGGGCCTATGCAGAAGGTGTGGGCTATAACACACGAAAGTCTGGGAATCGGGAGGAGTTCTAGTTTTATGGCACTTAAATGTCATAATATGAGTAGAGGTCATGCCGAGGCGGTGATTATTGTTCCATAGGTCGTTTTTGATAGTCTGAAATTTTTTTTAGGCGGACCGGGTCCTTTGGCCTAGGCCCATGCAAAAAGCGTAGTCTATCGCACATGACAATCAGGGAATCGGGCGGAATTCCGTTATTATGGCCTAAAACGCCATAATATTAGTAACGGTCATGGAGAGGCGGTGACTATTTTCCTTAGGTCATTTTTGATGGTCACGTAAAATTGTAGGCGGTTCGGGTCTGGTGGCCTGGGCCCATGCCGAGGCATGGGCTACACACGCAAATATGGGAATATGGCGGAGTTCCAGTTTTGTGGCCCTAAAATGCCAAAAAAAGGAATGGTCATGACGAGGCGGTGACTATTATTTCTTAAGTTATTTTTGCTGGTCTGACAAAATTTTAGGCAATCCGATTCTGGTGGCCCAGGCATATGCAGAAGGAGTGAGCTATAGCACACGAAAATCTGGAAATATGGAAGAATTTCAGTTTTATGATCGTTAAATGCCAAAACATGAGTAACGGTCATGCCGAGACGGTGACTATTGTTTCTTAGGTCATTTTTGTGGTCTGGAAAGTTTTAAGGCGGTCCGGTTTCGGTGGACCGGGTCCATAGAAAAGGCGTGGGTTATAGCATACGAAAATCTTGGATTTGGCGTAATTCTAGTTTTATGGCCCTAAAATGTCAAAACACAAGGAACGATCATGGAGAAGCGGAGACTTTTGTTCCTTAGTCATTTTTTATAGTCCGAAAATTATTTAGGCAGACCGAGTCCTTTGTCCCAGGCCCATGCAAAAGGCATGGTCTATCGCACATGACAATCTAGGAATCGGGCAAATTTCCAGTATAGTGGCCTGAAAGGCCAAAAAACAGGTAACGGTCATGGCGAGGCAGTGACTATTTTTCCTTAGGTCATGTTTTATGGTCATGTAAAATTATAGGTGGTCCGAGTCTGGTGGCCCGAGCCCATGCAGAAGGTGTGCACTAAAACGCCAAAATACAAGGAACAGTCATGGCTAGGCGGTGACTATTGTTTTTTAGGTTAGTTTTTATGGTCCGGTAAAATTTTAGGCGCATGCAGAAGGCGTGGGCTATAGCAAACGAAAATCTGGGAATCTGGCAAAATTCTAGTTTTATGGACCTAAAACATCAACAAATGAGTAACGATCATAAAGAGGCTGTGAATATTGTTAATTAGGTCAATGTTGAAGGTCCGGAAATATTTTAGGCAGTCTAGGCGAGGCGGTGACTAAGGTTCCTTAGGTCGTATTTGATGGCCCCGAAATATTTTAGGCGATCCGGGTCCAAGGGGCCGGGCCCATGCGGAAGGCATGGTCGATAATACACGAAAATATAGAAATAGGACGGAATTCTAATTTTTTGGCCGTAACATGCCAAAACACGTGGAACGGTCATGGAGGGGTGGTAACTATGGTTCCTTAGGTCGTATTTGATGGCTCGAAAAATATATGGAAATCCGGGTTACCGGGCCCACGCCAAAGGCGTGGATTATAGCATACGAAAATATGGGAATCACGTATAATATTTGTTTAATGGCCGTAAAACGCACAATAATGAGGAACGATTATGGCGGCGTGGTGATTATGGTTCCTTAGGTCGTATTTGATGGCCTCGAAAAATTTTAGGCGATCCGGGTCCAAGGGGCCGGGCCCATGCGGAAGACGTGGGCCATAGCACATGAAAGTATAGGAATGGGGTGGAATTCGAGTTTTTTAGCTGTAAAACGCCACTAAATGAGGAACGGTCATGACGGGGCGGTGACTATGGTTCCTTAGGTCGTATTTTATGGCCCTAAAAATTTTTAAGCGATCCGGGTCTGGAGCCTGGGCCCACACGGAAGGCGTGGCCTATAGCATTCAAAAATATTGGAATCGGGCAGAATTCCAGTTTTATGGCCGTAAAACGCAAAAAAAGAGGAACAGTCATGGCTAGGCGGTAGAGTATGGTTCCTTAGTCGTATTTGATGGCCCCAAAAAATTTTAGACGATTCGAGTCCAAGGGGCCGAGCCCGTGTGTAAGGCATTGGCGATAACACACGAAAATATAGGAATAGGGCGGAATTCTAGTTTTATGGTCGTAAAATGCCAAAAAACGAGGAACTGTCATGGCGGGGCGGTGATTCTGATTCCTTAGGTCGTATTTGATGGCCCAGAAAACTTTTGGCAACACGGGTGGCCAGGCCCGTACGGAAGGCGTGGGTTATAGCGCACGAAAATATAGGAATCGGGTACAATGTTTGTTTAATGGCCGTAAAACGCAAAATAATGAGGAACAATCATAGCGGGGTGGTGATTATGGTTCCTTAGGTCGTATTTGGTGGCCTCGGAAAATATTAGGCAATCCAGGTCCAATGTCCGGGCCCATGCGAAAGATGTGGGCTATAGCACATGAAAATATAGGAATTGGGCGGAATTCCAGTTTTATAGCTGTAAAACGCCAACAAACGAGGAACGGTCATAGAGGGGTGGTGATTATGGTTTCTTAGGTCGTATTTTATGGCCCAAAAAAATTTTAAGCGATCCGGGTCTGGGGCCTAGGCCCACACGGAAGGAGTGGGCTATAGCATATGAAAATATTAGAATCGGGCAGAAGTTCAGTTTTATGGCTGTAAAATACACAAAAACGAGGAACGGTCATGGCGGGGAAGTGACTATGGTTTCTTAGGTCATATTTGATGGCCCAAAAATTTTTAGGCGATCCAGATCCGGGGGCCCGGGCCCACGCGAAAGGCTTGGGCTATAGCCACTAAAAATATGGGAATCAGGTAGAATTCCAAGTTTGTGGCCGTAAAACGCCAAAATATGAGGAACGGTCATGGCGGGGTGGTGATTATGGTTCCTTAGATCGTATTTGATGGCCCAGAAAATATTTTCGCGATACAGGCCCGAGCCCACGCAGAAGGAGTTGGCTATAGGAAATAAAAGTATGAGAATCAGGCAAAATTTCAGTTTTATGGCTGTAAAACACAAACAAAATAGGAACGGTCATGGTTGGGTGGTGATTATGGTTCCTTAGGTCGTATGTGATGGCCCCGAAAAGTTTTAGGCGATCCGGGTCTAGGAGGCTGGGCCCATGCGGAAGGTATGAGCGATAGCACATGAAAATATAGGAATATGGCGGAATTCCAGTTTTATGGCTATAAAATGCAAAAGAACGAGAAACGGTCATGGCGGAGTAGTGACTATGGTTCCTTAGGTCGTATTTGATGGTCAGGTAATTTTTAGGCGATTCGAGCCCGGGGGGCTGGGCCCACGCTAGAGGCGTGGGTCATAGCACACGAAAATATGGGAATCAGGTACAATTACAGTTTTATGACCGTAAAATGCCAAAAAATGACGAACGGTCATAGCGGGGCGGTGATTATGGTTCCTTAGATCGTATTTGATGGCCCAGAAAACTTTTTCGCGATCCGAGCCCGGAGGCTCGAGTCCACGCGGATGGCGTGGGTTATAGCAAACGAAAATATGGGAATCGGACGAAAGTATAGTTTTATGGCCGGAAAATGCAAAACAAGAAGAGGACCTGTCATGGTTGGGCGGTGACAATGGTTCCTTAATCGTATTTGATGGCCCAGAAAAATTTTAGGCGATCCGAGTCCAAAGGGTCGGGCCCATGCAGAAGGCATGGGCGATAGCACACGAAAATATAAGAATAGGGCGGAATTCCAGTTTTATAGCCATAAAATTCCAAAAAACGAGAAATGGTCATGGCGGGGCGGTGACTGTGGTTACTTAGGTCGTATTCGATGGCCCGACAAAATTTAGGCGACCCGGGTGGCCGGGCCCACGCGGAAGGCTCCGAATCTTCTAAATAAATTTGGATCATACAAAATGACCTAAGGAACAATAGTCATAGCTTAGCCATGACCGTTTCTCGTTTTTTGACGTTTTAGGCAATAAAATACGAATTAAACACGAATTTTTGATTTTCGTGTGATATAGTCCACGCCATCTTCATGAATTCAAGTGACCGACTCTGAATCGCCTAAAATTTTGTGGGCCCATAAAAATAACCTAAGGAATAATAGTCATTCCATCGCTATGACCCTTACTCATTTTTTGGCATTTTAGGGCGAAGAAACAAGAAGTCAGCACGATTTCCAAACTTTCGTGTGCTATAGTCAACGTCATCTGCATGAATTCGGGCGACTGGCTTCGAATATCCAAAACAAAATTCGAACCATAAAAAACGACCTAAGGAACAATCGTCATCGCTTCGCCATCAATGTTCCTCGATTTTTGGCGTTTTAGGGCCATAAAATAGTAATTCAACACAATTTCCAAATTTTCATGTGTTATAAGTCCACGCCATCTGTATGAATTCAGGCGTTCAGCCTTGAATCGCCTTAAATTTTGAAGGCCCATCAAAACTAACCTAAGGAACAATAGTTATTGCTTCTCCGTGACTCCTTTTCATCTTTTGGCGTTTAGGGCCAAAAAATAAGAATTCATTATGATTCCCAGATTTTCGTGGTCTATAGTTCACACCATCTGCACGAATTCGGGCAACTGGCTATGAATCTCCAAAATTTTTGCTTGACAATAAAAAATGACCTAGATATAATAGTCATCATTTCGCCATGACCGTTTCTTTTTTTTGGCGTTTTAGGGCCATAAGCTAGGAATTCAACATGATATCCAAATTTTTGTGTGCTATAGTCCATGTCATCTGCATGAATTTGGGCGTTCGGCCTTGAATCGCCTTAAATTTTGCGATCCCAAAAAAATGACCTAAGGAACAATATGCATTGTTTCCCATGATCGTTCCTTTTTTTTTTGTCGTTTAGAGCCAAAAAAGGAATTCAGCAAGATTTTCAAATTTTTGTGTGCTATAGTCCATGCCATCCGCATGAATTCGTACAATCGGCTCCGAATCTACTAAAACAATTTTGGATCATAGAAAACGACCTAAAGAAAAATAGTCATAGTTTAGCCATGACCCTTCCTCGTTTGTTTTGCGTTCTATGGCGAAACAACAGTAATTCAACATGATTCTCAGATTTTCGTGTGTTGTCTACGCCAACTGCATGAATTCGGGCGACTGGCTTCGAGTCTCCTAAAATTTTTCTGGACCATAAGAACAACCTAAGGAACAATAGTAATCACTTCACCATGATTTTTCACTCGAATTTTGGCGTTTTAGGGCCATAAAACAGTAATTCAGCACGATTTTCAAATTTTCGTGAGATATAATCCACACCATTTGCATTAATTCGGGAGTTCGGCCTTGAATTGCCTTAAATTTTGCGGGGCCATCAAAAATGACCTAAGAAATAATAGTTATCGCTTCTCCATGACTAGTTTTCATTTGGCGTTTAGGGCCAAAAAATAAGAATTCAGTAAGATTCTCAGATTTTCGTGTGCAATTGTCCACAGCATCTGCATGAATTCAGGCGACCAGCTCCGAATCTCCTAAAATTTTGCTTGACCACAAAAAATGACCTAAGGAATAATATTCATCACTTCGCCATGATTGTTCCTCATATTTTTGGATTTTTAGGGCCATATATAGGAATTCAACCTGATATCCAAATTTTCGTGTGCAACACCATCTGCATGAATTTGGGCGACTCGCTCCGAATCGCCTAAATTTTGCGGGCCCATAAAATATAACATAAGAAACAATATTCATCGCTTTGCCATTATTTTTTCTTATTTGTTTTGGCATTTTATGGTCATAAAATAGGAATTCCGCACGATTTTCAGATTTGCGTGTGCTATAGTCCACACCATCTGCATGAATTTGGTCGTTCGACCTTGAATCGCCTTACATTTTGCGAGCTCATAAAAAGTGACCTAAGGAACAATAGTTATCGCATTTCCATGACTGTATTTTGTTTTTTTGCATTTAGGGCCAAAAAATAAGAATTCAGTACGATTCCCAGATGTTCGTGTGCTGTAGTCCACAGCATCTACATGAATTCAGGCGAACGACTCTGAATCTCCTAAAATTTTGCTTGACCATAAATAACGAACTAAGGAATAATATTTATTGCTTCGCCATGACCGTTCCTCATTTTTTGGCGTTTTAGGGCGATAAAATAGGAATTCAGCACGATTTCCAAATTTTCGTGTACTATAGTCCACGCCAACTGCATGAATCCGAGCGACCAGCTCCGAATCGCCTAAAATTTTGCCGGGCCCATAATAAATTAACCTAAGGAATAATAGTCATCGCTTCGCCATGACCGTTCCTCGTTTTTGGATTTTAGGGCCATAAAATAGGAATTCAACATGACTTCTAGATTTTCGTGTGCTATAGTCTATGCCATCTGCATGAATCCGGGTGGTCGGCCCTAAACCACTTAAAATATTGTCGGCCTATCAAAAACTGCCTAAGAAACAATAGTCATCGCATCGCCATGACCGTTCCTCATTTTTGGTCATTTTAGGGCAAAACACTAGAATTCCGCTCGATTCTTAGATTTTCAAGTGCTATAACCCACGCCATTTGCATAAATCAGGGAGAGCAGCTCCGAATCTCCTAAAATTTACCGACCCATCAAAAATGACCTGAGGAATAATAGTCATCGCTTTACCATAATCGTTCCTTGTTTAATGGCGTATTAGAGCAAAGATACTAGAATGTAGCCTGATTTCCTGATTTTTCGTATGCTATAGTCCACGCTATCTACATGAATTCGGGAGACCGGCTTCGAATCTCTTAAGTAGTCCACACCATCAGCATTAATTCGGGCGACTGGTTCCGAATCTCCTAAAATTTTGTGGGCCCGTAAAAAATGATCTAAGGAACAACAGTCATCGCTTTGCCACGACCGTTCATCGTTTTTGGGGCTTTTAGGCCAAACAACGGAATTCATCACGATCCCAGATTTTTGTGTGCTATAGTCCACGCCATGTGCATGCATCCGGGCAACTGGACGCGAACCACCTAAAATTTTATCGGCCCATCAAAAATGACCTAAGGAACAATAGTCATCGCTTTGTCATGGTCGTTCTTTTTTTTAATGTTTTAGGGCCAAAAATTGGAATTTTGCTTGATTCCTAGATTTTCGTGTACTCTAGCTCATGCCATTTGCATGTATCTGGGCGACCGTACCCGAACCGCCTAAAACTTTTTCGGCCCCTCAAAAACTACCTAAGAAATGATAGTCATCGCTTTGCCATGACCCTTTGTCATATTTGGCATTTTAGGGCCAAAAACTAAATATCCGACCCATTCCTAGATTTTCATTTGTTATAACTCACGCCATCTGCATGTATTCGGACGATCGGATCTGAACCGCCTAAACTTTTATCGGACCATCAAAGATGACCTTAAGGAACAATAGTCATCATTTCACCACGACCGTTCATTATTTTTCGGCATTTTAGGACCAATAAATAGGAATTCAGCATGATTCCTAGATTTTCATGTGTTATACCCATGCCATCAGCATAAATTCTGGTGACCTGCTCCGAATCTCCTAAAATTTTACAGGTCATCAAAAATTATCTAAGGAAATATATTCATCACTTCGCCATGACAGTTCTTCGTTTTTGGCATTTTAGGGCCAAAAAATGAATTCAGCACAATTCCCACATTTTCATGTGCATCCACACCATTTGCATGCATCCAGGTGACCGTCTCCGAATCGTCTAAAATATTGTGGGATCATCAAAGACGACCTAAGGAATAATAGTTATCGCTTCGCCATGACCGTGCTTTATTTGTTGGTGTTTTAGGGCCAAATAACAGGAATTCAGCATGATTCACAGATTTGCATGTGCTATATCCACGCCATGAGCATGAATTCGGGCGACCGGCTCCGAATCTCCTAAAATTTTACATGCACATCAAAGACGACCTAAGGAACAATAGTCTTCACTTCTCCATGACCGTTCCTTTTGGCGTTTTAGGGCCAAAAAATAAGAATTCATCATGATTCCCAAATTTTTATGTATTATAGTCCACGCCATCAACATGAATTCGGGCGACCGGATCCGAATCTCCTACAATTTGGCAAGACCATCAAAATTGATCAAAGGAACCATAGTCATCGTTTCACCATGACCATTCTTCATTTCTGGCGATTTAGGGCTAAAAAAGAAATTCAACACGATTCCCAGATTTAAGTGTGATATAGTCCACGTTATCTATATGCATCCGGGAGACCGGATCCGAACCACCTCAAATTTTCCCAGCGCATCAAAACCAACCTCAAGAACAATAGTCATCGCTTTGCCATGATCGTTCCTTATATTTGGCGTTTCAGGTCCAAACTTTTGGAATTTCACCCGATTTTCAGATTTTCGCGTGCATAGCCCACGCCATTTGCATGCATCTTGGCGACCAGATCTGAACCGCCTAAAATTGTATGTCCCCCAGAAATGGTCTAAGGAACAATAATCATCGCTTCGCCATAACATCTCCTCATGTTTTGGCATTTTAGGGCTAAAACATTGGAATTCCTCTTGATTCCCAAACTTTCGTGTGCTATAGCTCACCCCATCTGCATGCATCCGGGTGGTCGGCCCCAAACCACTTAAAATATTGTCGGCCTATAAAAAACTACCTAAGAAATAATAGTCATCGCATCGCTCCTCATTTTTTGTCATTTTAGGGCGAAACACTAGAATTTCGCTCGATTCTTATATTTTCAAGTGCTATAACCAACGCCATTTGCATGAATCCGGGAGAGCAGCTCTGAATCTCCTAAAATTTACCGACCCATCAAAAATGACCTAAGGAACAATAGTCATCGCTTTGCCATAATCGTTCCTTGTTTGATGGCGTATTAGAGCAAAAATACTGGAATTTAGCCTGATTCCCTGATTTTTCGTATGCTGTAGTCCACGCTATCTACATTAAATCGGGAGACCGTCTTCGAATCTCTTAAGTAGTCCACGCCATCAGCATCAATTCGGGCGACCGGTTCCGAATCTCCTAAAATTTTATGGGCCCGTAAAAAATGATCTAAGGAACAACAGTCATCGCTTTACCACGACCGTTCATCGTTTTTGGGGCTTTTAGGCCAAAAAAGGGAATTCATCACAATCCCAGAATTTTGTGTGCTATAGTTCCGCCATCTGCATGCATCCGGGCAACCGGACGCGAACCGCCTAAAATTTTATCGGCCCATCAAAAACGACCTAAGGAACAATAGTCATCGCTTTGTCATGGTCGTTCTTTGTTTTAATGTTTTAGGGCCAAAAAATTGGAATTTTGCCTGATTCCTAGATTTTCTTGTGCTCTAGCTCATGCCATTTGCATGCATCTGGGCGACCGTACCCGAACCGCCTAAAAAGTTTTCGGCCCCTCAAAAACTACCTAAGAAATGATAGTCATCGCTTTGCCATGACCTTTTGTCATATTTGGCATTTTAGGGCCAAAAACTAAATATCCGATCGATTCCTAGATTTTCATTTGTTATAACTCACGCCATCTGCATGTATTCGGACATTCGGATCTGAACCGCCTAAAATTTTATCGGACCATCAAAGATGACCTTAAGGAACAATAGTCATCATTTCACCACGACCGTTCATTAGTTTTCGGCATTTTAGGACCAAAAAATAGAAATTCAGCATGATTCCCAGATTTTCATGTGTTATACCCATGTCATCAGCATAAATTCCGGTGACCTGCTCTGAATCTCTTAAAATTTTAAGGGTCATCAAAAATTATCTAAGGAAATATATTCATCGCTTCGCCATGACAGTTCTTCGTTTTTGGCATTTTAGGGCCAAAAAACGAATTCAGCACAATTCTGACATTTTCATGTGCATCCACACCATTTGCATGCATCCGGGTGACTGGCTCCGAATCGTCTAAAATATTGTGGGATCATCAAAGACGACCTAAGGAACAATAGTTATCGCTTCGCCATGACCGTTCTTTATTTTTTGGTGTTTTAGGTCCAAATAACAGGAATTTAGCATGATTCACAGATTTTCATGTGCTATATCCACACCATGAGCATAAATTTGGGCGACCGGCTCCGAATCTCCTAACATTTTACATGCACATCAAAGACAACCTAAGGAACAATAGTCTTCACTTCTCCATGACCGTTCCTTTTGGCGTTTTAGGGCCAAAAAATAGGAATTCATCATGATTCCCAAATTTTCATGTATTATAGTCCACGCCATCAACATGAATTCGGGCGACCGGATCCGAATCTCCTACAATTTGGCAGGACCATCAAAAATGATCAAAGGAACCATAGTCATCGTTTCGCCATGACCATTCTTCATTTTTGGCGATTTAGGGCCAAAAAATAGGAATTCATCATGATTCCCAAATTTTCATGTATTATAGTCCACGCCATCAACATGAATTCGGGCGACCGGATCCGAATCTCCTACAATTTGGCAGGACCATCAAAAATGATCAAAGGAACCATAGTCATCGTTTCGCCATGACCATTCTTCATTTTTGGCGATTTAGGGCCAAAAAAGGAATTCAACACGATTCCCAGATTTAAGTGTGATATAGTCCACGTTATCTATATGCATCCGGGCGACCGGAACCGAACCACCTCAAATTTTCCCAGCGCATCATAACCAACCTCAAGAACAATAGTCATCGCTTTGCCATGACCGTTCCTTATATTTGGAGTTTCAGAGCCAAACTTTTGGAATTCCACCCGATTTTTAGATTTTTGCGTGCATAGCCCACGCCATTTGCATGCATCTTGGCGACCGGATCTGAACCGCCTAAAATTGTATGCCCCCCTGAAATGGTCTAAGGAACAATAGTCATCGCTTCGCCATAACCTTTCCTCATTTTTGGCGTTTTAGGGCTAAAACATTGGAATTCCTCTTGATTCCCAGATTTTCATATGCTATAGCTCACCCCATCTGCATGCATCCGGGTGGTCAGCCCCAAATAACTTAAAATATTGTCGGCCTATCAAAAACTACCTCAGAAACAATAGTCATCGCATCGCCATGACCGTTCCTCATTTTTTGTCATTTTAGGGCGAAACACTAGAATTTCGCTCGATTCTTATATTTTCAAGTGCTATAACCAACGCCATTTGCATGAATCCGGGAGAGCAGCTCCGAATCTCCTAAAATTTACCGACCCATCAAAAATGACCTAAGGAACAATAGTCATCGCTTTGCCATAATCGTTCCTTGTTTGATGGCGTATTAGAGCAAAAATACTGGAATTTAGCCTGATTCCCTGATTTTTCGTATGCTGTAGTCCACGCTATCTACATTAAATCGGGAGACCGTCTTCGAATCTCTTAAGTAGTCCACGCCATCAGCATCAATTCGGGCGACCGGTTCCGAATCTCCTAAAATTTTGTGGGCCCGTAAAAAACGATCTAAGGAACAACAGTCATCGCTTTGCCACGACCGTTCATCGTTTTTGGGGCTTTTAGGCCAAAAAAGGGAATTCATCACGATCCCAGAATTTCGTGTGATATAGTTCCGCCATCTGCATGCATCCGGGCAACCGGACGCGAACCGCCTAAAATTTTATCGGCCCATCAAAAACGACCTAAGGAACAATAGTCATCGCTTTGTCATGGTCGTTCTTTTTTTTAATATTTTAGGGCCAAAAAAATGGAATTTTGCCTGATTCCTAGATTTTCATGTGCTCTAGCTCATGCCATTTGCATGCATCTGGGCGACCGTACCCGAACCGCCTAAAATTTTTCCGGCCCCTCAAAAACTACCTAAGAAACGATAGTCATCGCTTTGCCATAACCTTTTGTCATATTTGGCATTTTAGGGCCAAAAACTAAATATCTGACCGATTCCTAGATTTTCATTTGTTATAACTCACGTCATCTGCATGTATTCGGACGATCGGATCTGAACCGCTTAAAATTTTATCGGACCATCAAAGATGACCTTAAGGAACAATAGTCATCATTGCACCATGACCGTTCATTATTTTTCGGCATTTTAGGACCAAAAAATAGGAATTCAGCATGATTCCCAGATTTGCATGTGTTATACCCATGCCATCAGCATAAATTCGGGTGGCCTACTCCGAATCTCCTAAAATTTTACGGGTCATCAAAAATTATCTAAGGAAATATATTCATCGCTTCGCCATGACAGTTCTTCGTTTTTGGCATTTTAGGACCAAAAAACGAATTCAGCACAATTCCGACATTTTCATGTGCATACACACCATTTGCATGCATCCGGGTGACTGGCTCCGAATCGTCTAAAATATTGTGGGATCATCAAAGACGACCTAAGGAATAATAGTTATCGCTTCGCCATGACCGTTCTTTATATTTTGGTGTTTTAGGGCCAAATAACAGGAATTCAGCATGATTCACAGATTTTCATGTGCTATATCCACGCCATGAGCATGAATTCGGGCGACCGGCTCCGAATCTCCTAATATTTTACATGCACATCAAAGACGACCTAAGGAACAATAGTCTTCACTTCTCCATGACCGTTCCTTTTGGCGTTTTAGGGCCAAAAAATAGGAATTCATCATGATTCCCAAATTTTCATGTATTATAGTCCACGCCATCAACATGAATTCGGGCGACCGGATCCGAATCTCCTACAATTTGGCAGGACCATCAAAAATGATCAAAGGAAACATAGTCATCGTTTCACCATGACCATTCTTCATTTCTGGCGATTTAGGGCTAAAAAATAAATTCAACACGATTCCCAGATTTAAGTGTGATATAGTCCACGTTATCTATATGCATCCGGGAGACCGGATCCGAACCACCTCAAATTTTCCCAGCGCATCATAACCAACCTCAAGAACAATAGTCATCGCTTTTCCATGACCGTTCCTTATATTTGGAGTTTCAGGGGCAAACTTTTGGAATTCCACCCGATTTTCAGATTTTCGCGTGCATAGCCCACGCCATTTGCATGCATCTTGGAGACCGGATCTGAACCGCCTAAAATTGTATGTCCCCCAGAAATGGCCTAAGGAACAATAGTCATCGCTTCGCCATAACCTTTCCTCATTTTTTGGCGTTTTAGGGCTAAAACATTGGAATTCCTCTTGATTCCCAGATTTTCGTGTGCTATAGCTCACCCCATCTGCATGCATCCGGGTGGTCAGCCCCAAACAACTTAAAATATTGTCGGCCTATCAAAAACTACCTAAGAAACAATAGTCATCGCTTCGCCATAACCTTTCCTCATTTTTTGGCGTTTTAGGGCTAAAACATTGGAATTCCTCTTGATTCCCAGATTTTCGTGTGCTATAGCTCACCCCATCTGCATGCATCCGGGTGGTCAGCCCCAAACAACTTAAAATATTGTCGGCCTATCAAAAACTACCTAAGAAACAATAGTCATCGCATCGCCATGACCGTTCCTCATTTTTTGTCATTTTAGGGCGAAACACNAGATTGAACCCGAACCGAGTAAAATTTTGTCGTCCCATCAAAGATGACCTAAGGAACAATAGTCATTGTTTCTCCATGACTGTTCCTTATTTTTCGGCGTTTTAGGACCAAAAAATAGGAATTCAACATGATTTCCAGATTTTTATATGCAATAGTCCACGCCATCTGTATGCATCCGGGCGACCGGACCCGAAACGCCTAAAACTTTATCAGCCCATAAATAATTACCTAAGGAACAATAGTCATCGTTTTGCCATGATTGTTCCTTGTTTTTGGCGTTTTAGGGCCAAATATCTGGAATTCCGCCTGATTCCCAAATTTTTGTGTGTTATAGCCCACGCCATCCGCATGCATCTGGGCGACCGGACCCGAACTACCTAGAATTTTTTCGGTCCCTCAAACACGACCTAAGGAACAATAGTCATCGCTTCGCCGTGACCTTTCCTCATTTTTTGGCGTTTTAGGGCCAAAAAACTGAAATTACGTCTGATTCCCAAATGTTTGTGTGTTATAGCTCACGTCATCTGCATACATTCGCGCGATCAAACCCGAATCGCCTAAAATTTTGTCGGTCCATCAAAACTACCTAAGGAATAATAGCCATCGCTTCGCCATGACCGTTCCTCCTTTTCTGCGTTTTAGGGCCAAAAAGTAGAACTCTGCCTGATTCTCGGATTTTCAAGTGCAATAGCCCAAGCCATCTGCATGCATTCGGGTTGACCGGACCCGATTTGCCAAATATTTTATCGGCACATCAAAAACGACCTAAGAAAAATAGTCATCGCTTCGCCATGATCGTTCCTCATTTTCTAGCGAGTTGAGGCCAAGAAATTGGAATTCCTCCCGATTCCCAGAATTTCGTCTGCTATGCATCTGGGCGACCGGACCCGAACCACCTAAAATTTTGTCGGCCCATCAAAAGCGACCTAAGGAACAATAGTTATTGCTTCGACATGACCGTTCCTTATTTTTTAACGCTTTAAGGCCAAAAAACTGAAATTCCGCCCGAACCCAGATTTTCGTGTGCCGCCATCTACATGCATCCGGGCAAACGAATCTGAACCGCCTACAATGTTTCTACAAAATGATCTAAAGAAAAATAGTCATCGATTCGCCATGATTGTTCCTCATTTTTTGGTGTTTTAGGGTCAATAAACTGGAATTTCGCCCGATTCCCAGATTTTCATGTGCTATAGCCCATGTCATATGCATGCATCCGGGTGAACGGACGGGTCCACCCGCCTAAAAACATTCCGTCCCATCAAAATGACCTAAGGAACAATATTCATTGCTTCTCCATGACTATTTCTCATTGTTTGAGGTTTTAGGGCAAAAAGATTAGAATTTTGCGAGATTCCAAATTTTCGTGTTCTATAGTTTGTCATCTGCATAAATTTAGGCGACCGGCTCCGAATCTCCTAAAATTTTGTTGCACCACAAAAATTGACCTAAGGAACAATAGTCATCACTTCACCATGATTGTTCCTCATTTTGTGGCATCTTAGGGCCACAAAATAGGAATTCAACATGATTTCCTGATTTTCATGTATGATAGTCCACGCCATCTAAATGAATTCAGCCGACCGGCTCCGAATCGCCTAAAATTTTATGTGCCCATCAAAAACGATCTACAGAAAAATAGTCATTGTTTAGCCATGATCATTCCTTATGTTTTGGCATTTTTGAGCTAAAAAATAGGAATTTATCACGATTCCCACATTTTCGTGTGCTAATCCACGCCATCTGCATGCATCTAGGTGACCGGCTCCGAATCGTCTAAAATATTGTGGACCTATCAAATATGACCTAAGGAATAATAGTTATCGCTTCACCATGACCGTTCCTTATTTTTGGTGTTTTAGGGCCAAATAATAGGAATTCAGCATGATTCCCAAATTTTCATCTGTTATAGTCCACGCCATCAGCAAGAATTTGGGCGACTGGCTTCGAATATCCTAAACTTTTACAGACCCATCAAAGACGACCTAAGGAACAATAGTCATCACTTCACCATGATCGTTCCTTTTGGCGTTTTAGGGCCAAAAAATAGGAATTCAGCATGATTCCCAAATTTTCATGTGTTATAGTCCACGCCATCAGTATGAATTCGGGCGACCGGATCCGAATATCCTAAAATTTGGCAGGAGTATCAAAAATGATCTAAGGAACCATAGTCATAGCTTTGCCACGACCGTTCTTCATTGTTGGCGATTTAGGGCCAAAAAAAAAGGAATTCAGCACGATTCCCAGATTTTCGTGTGTTATAGTCCACGCTATTTGTATGCATCCGGACGACCGGATCTGAACCACCTAAAATTTTTCAGGCGCATCAAAAATGACCTCGAGAAAAATAGTCATCGCTTTGCTATGATCGTTCCTTATATTTGGCGTTTCAGGGCCAAAATTTTGGAATTCCGCCTGATTTTCATATCTTCGTGTGTTATAGCCCACGTCGTCTGTATGCATTTGGGCGACCGGATCCGAACCGTCGAAAATTTTTCGTTCCCCAAAAATAACCTAAGGAACAATAGTCATCACTTTGTCATGACCTTTTCTCATTTTTTGGCGTTTTATAGCCAAAAAACTGGAATTTCGCTTGATTCCCAAATTTTCATGTGTTATAGCTCACGCCATTTGCATGCATTCGGGCGATCGGACCCGAACTGCCTAAAATTTTGTCGGCCCATCAAAGATAATCTAAAGAACAATAGTCATCGCTTCTCCATTACTGTTTCTTATTTTTCAGCGTTTTAGGAGCAACAAATAGGAATTCAGCATGATTTCCAGATTTGCCGAGCCCATCAAAAATGATCTAAGGATCAATAGTCATCCCTTCGCCACGAACGTTCTTCGTTTTTGATGTTTTAGGGCCAAAAAAGGAATTTACCACGGTTCCTAGATTTTCGTGTGTATGCATCCGAGCGACCAGACCTGAACCACCTAAAATTTTGTCGGCCCATAAAAAATGACCCAAGGAACAATAGTCATCTCTTTGCCATTACTGTTCCTTATTTTTGGCGTTTTAAGGCCAAAAATCTGGAATTTCACCTGATTCCCAGACTTTTATGTGTTATAGCCCACGCCATTCGCATGCATCTGGGCGACCAGACCCGAATTGCCTAGAATTTTTTCGGACCCTCAAAAATGACCTAAGGAACAATAGTCATCGCTTCGCCATGATCTTTCCTCATTTTTTGGCATTTTAGGGCCAAAAACTGAAATTCCGTCTAATTCCCAAATTATGGTCGTTCCTCATTTTCTGGTATTTCAAGGCCAAAATATTGGAATTCCATCCGGTTCCCAGAATTTTGTGTGTTATGCATCCAGGCGACCGGACCAGAACCTCCTAAAATTTTGTTGGCTCATCAAAAGTGACCTAAGGAACCATAGTTATTGCTTCGCCACGACCGTTCCTCATTTTGTAACGTTTTAGGGCCAAAAAAACTAAACTTTTGCCCGATCCTAGATTTTCATTTACCGCCATCTGCATGGATCTGGGCGACCAGACCCGAACCGCCTAAAATTTTTCTGAGCATTGCAAATGACCTAAAGAACAATAGTCATCGCTTCACCAAGATTGTTCCTCATATTTTGGCGTTTTAGGGCCAATAAACTGGAATTTCGCTTGATTCCTAGATTTTCATGTGCTATAGCCAATGTCATATGCATGCATCCGAGCAACCGGACAGGTCCACTCGCCTAAAATATTTTTGGCCCATCAAAATGACCTAAGGAAAAATATTCATTGCTTCACCGTGACCATTTCTCATTTTTTGGCGTTTCAGGGCCAGATTCTAAATTTTTGTGTTCTATAGTTTGTCATCTGCATAAATTCGGGCAACCGGCTCCGAATCTCCTAAAATTTTACCGCACCACAAAAATTGACCTAAGGAACAATAGACATCGCTTCACCATGATTGTTCCTCATTTTTTGGCATTTTAGGGCCATAAAACAAGAATTCAGCACGATTTCGTGACTTTCATATGCGATAGTTCACGCCATCTAAATGAATTCAGTTGACCGGCTTCGAATCGCCTAAAATTTTACGTACCCATCAAACACGACCTACAGAAAAATAGTCATCGCTTTGCCATGACCGTTCCTTATTTTTGGCGATTCTGCACGATTCCCAAATATTTATGTGCTATTATCCATAACATCTTCATGAATTCGGGCGGCCGGTTCCGAATCGCCTAAAATTTTGCGAGCCCATCAAATACGGCCTAAGGAAAAATAATCACCGTTTCGCCATGACTGTTCCTTGTTTTCTTGCGCTTTAGGCCAAAAAATGGGAATTCAGCATGATTCCTAGATTTTCATGTGTTATAGTCCACGCCATCAGCATGAATTCGGGCGACCAGCTCCGAATTTCCTAAAATTTTTCGGGTCCATCAAAAATGATCTGAGAAATAATATGCATCGCTTCACCATGACTGTTCTTTATTTTTGGCGTTTTAGGGCCAAAAAAAAGAATTCAGCACGATTCTTGAATTTTCGTGTGCATAGTCCACGTCATCTGCATGCATATGGGCGACCAGACCCGAACCGCCTAAAATTTGTCGGTCTATCAAAACTGTCCTAAGGAACAATAGTCATCGCTATGCCATGACCGTTCCTTATTTTTGGCGTTTTAGGGCCAAAAAATTAAAATTCTGCCCGATTTTCAGATTTTCTTGTGCTATAGCCTACACCATCTACATGCATCTGGGCGACCGGACCAAAACCGCCTAAAAAAAATTTCGGTCCATCAAAGACGACCTAAAGAACAATAGTCATCGCTTTGCCATGACTATTCCTTGTTTTTTGGCGTTTTAGGGCCAAAGAATAGGAATTCAACATGATTCTCAGATTTTCATGTGATATAGTCCACGCCATCAGCATGAATTTGGGCGACGTGCTTCGAATCTCCTAAAATTTTGCGGGCCCATCAAAGCTTATCCTAAGAACAATAGTCATCGCTTCGCCATGACCGTTCTTTGTTTTTGGCGTTTTAGCGATGACTATTGTTCCATCTTCATGAATTCGGGTTGACCAGTTCTGAATCTCCTAAAATTTTGCCGGACCACAAAAACAACATAAAGAACAATAGTTATCACTTCGCCATGATTATTCCTCATTTTTGGGTATTTTAGGGCCCATAAAACAAGAATTCAGCACGATTTCGAGATTTTCGTGTGCTATATAGTTCACGTCTTCTGCATGAATTCGGGCGACCGGCTATGAATCGCCTAAAATTTTGCGGGCCCATCAAAAACGACCTAAGAAATAATAGTTATCGCTTCGTCACGGCCGTTCCTCTTTTTTTTTTTTACGTCTTTTAACTATTAATCCTTCTGCTTCTCTCTCACAAATACACAAAAATATGGCAGTTCACCTTTCACCCCATTTGTTTTCATTTGGTTGGTTTTGAGTAGTAAAAAACACCTCAAAACCCATATAACTAGAAATGTTCATGGAGTTTAATAATTCCAGCTTCTCTTATTTTCAAGAAATGTATATCCTTCTTTGAAATGGCGAAGGAACGGAAACTTAGAAAGCAACTAGCAATTTAGCATGAGAATACGTAGTCGTTTTTTAAAATTGAAGTGCATTTATAGATTTCAGTGAATCCACCTTTTTTGGACCCAAAAAACAAATTCCGTTACCGGGAATCGAACCCGGGTCTCCTGGGTGAAAGCCAGATATCCTAACCGCTGGACGATAACGGACTGTGTTGAAATTTATTGCCAGCATTTAATATTTGTAATCGAAATCACATGACTGACAACAATGACCATTGTAAAAAGCTAAAGAATGATCACTACATTTTGTGTGGCCATTAAAAATTTAATCGCACTCAATTTTTACGTCATACCAATATATGCAAGACAAGTATTTAATTAAGACTTCTAACACTTAATCATTTTACTTATTTTGCATTCTTACTTTATTAAATTAGTTAATTAGAATAAATTAATATAATTTAGCGTAAATACCAAATACGAATAAGTATTGTAACTACTTATTTACTGCATCCATGCCACTCGTTTAGTCACGTCTGTTACAGCAAATGAGCCGTATGCGAACACATACGAGCCGTACATTTTAATTAAGAAAATCAAACTTAGATTTAGAAAAATAATACTCTCTATCTCAATTTATGTAACATTATTTTCTTTTTAGTCGGTCCCATAAAAATTGACATTTTTAGATATTTAATACTTCATTTGTCCCAATATATGTATCATATTTTCCTTTTTAGTATATTCTAAAACATTTATCATACTTCTTTACTTAAAAACAATTTAACTTTAAACTTTCTACGTTATCCTTAATGAGATAATTAATAATCACACCAATATCTATCGCTTGTTTAGACCATAAATTTCATAAGTCTTCATTTATTTCTTAAACTTTATGCCGAGTCAAATACTATCATATAAATTGGGATGGTGGGAGTAACATTTTTAACTTTTAAACTTTTCTGTTTATATATATTTATATTTATACATATATTCAAATATTCGTCAAAAGTAAGAAGTTTGATCTCGAAAAGCGAAATGTGGAGTCTCACTTCTCACACAGGAGAAAGAGTCTGCTTCTACTTTCCTGGTAGATATTATGGAAGACGCGAGGAAATTATAATTCTGTGGTTCACTGTCTTGCGAATTTTGTGATGAGTTACAACTTACAAGAGGGGGAGTTGGTTCATAGGGATGTGCTGCACAAAAGGAGCCCCCTCCC
>AWOL01S0018096.1:3890-105347 GCA_000715115.1 Nicotiana otophora
TTATGAGGTTGGATGACTCCTTCTGCATCTTTATCATCGAAGGACAAAGTCCCCATGGGTGCGTAATCTTGAGTCCGAGATCTCTTTTCCCTCACAATCGATGTCTCAGTTCGTTTAAGCATTGGTCTCTGAGGGGTATCGGCGCCGCCGATGATCATGTGAATGACGTGTTGCGGTTCTTCTTGCTCGTTTTGCTTGCTGAAATCCCTGTTTTTAAAATGGTTCTTNATTTTGAGAAGTTAGGTTACATCGTCCGTTATGAATGCGTGCTTTCCCTCAGACTGGGGTCTTCTCTTTTGCTTCACCGGTCTGAACCTAGGGTCCAAGCTTAGCCGATGCGTCGTTATGTCCGGTGGGATCCCTGTTATATCTAAGTGGGACCAGGTAAAATAATCAATGTTATCGATAAGAAATTGAACAAGTTTCTTCCTGAGTTCGGGGCTCAACCCCGTTCCCAAGTATACCTTTCGCTCGGGCCAGTGCTCGATTAGTGTGATTTGCTCTAGTTCTTCAATTGTTGATTTGGTGGCGTTGTAGTCATCGGGAATCATGAAAGATCGAGGGACCCTTTGACCATCATCTTCTTCGATCTTCTAGTTATCTGGATGGGTCGAAGCCGATATCTGTGATTGCTATTTGGTATCCCGTTCTCCTTCTGAGCCCGATCCCTTTATCGGCAAAGGAGAGGATATTGATTTCGCTTCCTCGATGGTGAACATTTCTTTTGCGGCCAATTATTCTCCGTACACTGTTTTGACACCTCTCGATGTTGGGAATTTGAGGACCTGGTGTAGGGTCGAAGGTACAGCTCTCATGTTGGGGATCCATGGCCTTCCGAAAAGGGCGTTGTACCTCATGTCACCTTCGATCACGTGAAACTTCGTTTCCTGGATGGTTCCAGTCACGTTTATTGGTAAGATTATCTCGCCTTTGGTGGTTTCACATGCCATATTGAATCCGTTTAGAACTAGAGTTGCGGGTACGATCTGGTCCTGCAGGCCGAGCTGTTCTACGACCTTCAATCTGATGATATTGGCCGAGCTACCTGAATCGATTAACACACGCTTAATTTTAGTTTTATTCATGAGTACTGATATTACTAGTGCATCGTTATGAGGTTGGATGACTCCTTCTGCATCTTTATCATCGAAGGACAAAGTCCCCATGGGTGCGTAATCTTGAGTCCGAGATCTCTTTTCCCTCACAATCGATGTTTTAGTGCGTTTAAGCACTNTTTTCCCTCACAATCGATGTCTCAGTTCGTTTAAGCATTGGTCTCTGAGGGGTATCGGCGCCGCCGATGATCATGTGAATGACGTGTTGCGGTTCTTCTTGCTCGTTTTGCTTGCTGAAATCCCTGTTTTTAAAATGGTTCTTCGACCTATCACTCAGAAATTCCCGAAGGTGCCCTTTGTTAAATAAGCGGGCTACTTCCTTTCTTAGTTGCCTGCAATCTTCCGTTCTGTGACCATGGGTGCCATGATATTCGCACATTTGATTGGGATTCCTTTGGGCAGGATCGGTCTACATGGGTCGAGGACACTTGGTGTCTTTAATGCGTCCGATAGCTGACACGATGGCGGATGCACCAACACTGAAGTTATACTCTGATAACCGAGGTGCTTCTATAGGATCGACATATTTATCAAAGCCTCTCTTGCTCATATGTCCCCGAGAATTTTTCCCTCGATCAATCCTTCGATTGTTCCGAACTGTATTGCGTGTTGGACTGTTGTTCATCCGATCTACGACGTACGGTTGATATCGGTCTCTGTTCGACCTTTGGTCTCTGTCGATCTCCCTTTGGTTTTTAGTAGTTGTCCTGTTCTGATGCACGGGTCCATACGGAGCTCCCAACTGGTCATCTTCGACCCTAATTTGCGATTGATATCGGTTGTGTATATCTACCCAAGTTATTTCTGGATACTCGATCAAAATTTGCTTCAGCCGACATGATGCTGTCGAACTCAGCTCGTTCAACCCTTGGGTGAAAGCTTGTACGGCCCAATCGTCTGTGACCGGTGGCAATTCCGTGCGTTCCATTTGAAATCGGGATACGAATTCTCTCAGTATTTTATTACCCCTTTGCTTTACTTTGAAGAGGTCCGATTTCCGTGTTGCAACTTTATGGCACCAACATGTGCCTTTACGAACGAATCTGCTAACATGACAAAAGAATCGATGGAATTAGGCGGTAAATTGTTATACCAAATCATTACTCCCTTCAAGAGGGTCTCCCCGAACATTTTCAACAACACGGATTCGATCTCATCGTCCTCCAAATCGTTACCTTTGATGGTATATGTGTAAGAGGTGACGTGTTCATTAGGATCGGTCGTACCGTTATATTTGGGAATTTCGGGCATACGAAATTTTTTGGGGATTAGTTTTTGGGCCGCACTCGAGGAAAAAGGTTTTTGTATGAATTTTTTCGAATCAAGCCCTTTTATCATTGGTGGAGCCCCCGGGATTTGATCGATCCTGGCATTGTACGTTTCCACTCTCTTGTTGTTGGCTTCGACTCATTTTGTGAGTTCCTCGAGCAATTTAGTAATTTCGGGAGCGATCCCCGATTCTTGCTCGTTTGATTTCACTATGCGGGCTCTGTTCTGGGGGTGATTTCTCGAAGCGGATTGGGATCCGGTCTTCTTTGTATATGAGTTTGGCTCTATAACTGGGCTATCGCTACTTGTTGGGCTTGTAGCATCTCAAAGATCATACGCAAGCTGGCTTCGATTTCCCCCGCATTATGGGTATCTCGGGCTACGGATTGAGTACCGCCCTGAATGCTTTTTTCCGGTTCGGAACGCTGATTCGCTTCAAGAGCTATTCGTGAATTGACATCCAATGGTACTTCGGCTCGAATTTCAGGTACTTCGATTTGAGCCTCAGTGCCATCGTCAAGTGGCCTTCCGTTCCCGGGTGCCAAATTATTGGTTTCATCTTGAAGGCCGGCTTCGTGGTCGATAGGTAAAGCCATTGCTGATTTGAAGTTGTAAACTGGTGTGTACTGAAGATTTATGTCAAACAATCACTGTTATCCTTAGCTCCATGGTGGGCGCCAAACTGTTTACCCGAAAAATCGGATAACTTTAAATTTATGTATGGTTCTAAGGATACGTGATACCCTTTGATACAAATAGTATAGGGAGACAACAATACGATTATTCTTGACTATGACAGTAGGAATAATGAATCAGAAAGAACGAATAAAATGAAGTAAAACAAGCATAAGGAGGTATCTTTTGTTCCAGTGTATTCAGTGTGTCCATAGCTTACAAGGATCCCCCTTTTATAGTAGAGGGTCATTACTTTATTTATAACAAAAAATAATAAAATAAAGCATATAGTAGAGGACCCATGATGATTTGTCTCTTCCTCAATTCCCGCCAAGATTCTCTCTCTTGGTGCGGTTGCAATGGCTCTTGTCTATGAGCTTGATACTGGCTCGAACTCGTTACTGGGTCGAGTCCTTCGGTCTTGGCTCGAGTTCGACCTTCGGGATGGGCGTCGTGCATTTCCGACCTCGAAGCAATACCTTGCGGATCGATTTGGTCACGGGCTCGATAAGGTTATCGAGCCGACTCCCCAGGCAGCCTTCGGACTCAAGGCTCGTTAGTACTGTCTTCAGAGCTCACTCCCAAAATCCCACTCCGACTTCTTACCACTTGAACTCGATCGAACGTAGGAAGGACAAAATCTATTTCGATCATATACAAATACTTCAAAAATCACTCATTGAATGTATCAGATCTATTGCTCCTATACCTGGAAAGTAAACTTTCATACGAAGATGAAACTTGGGCACTTTTCAACTCAAGCTTCCAAACAAGTATCATCATCAACAAATTGATTAATGCACCCATGACCGAATACATGCAATAGTTCGAAAATTGTGTTGTTATCGAATGCGATGCATCAGTTACTCATGCTTAAAAATCGAAGGAAAACCAGCAAGAAATCACGAGAAAAATGCATCATCGAATCATGCTTTTACTAATAGATACAAAATCGAACAAGCTGTAATTTCTCATAGCCAAACCGAATAGATATAGGCTATTTGATACTTTTAACGCTTAAGTAAGCTAAACCCCTAATGTATAAGAATCACTCAAGACCAGTAGAGAATTAAAATTTCATCAAAACCTGCTTCTTCTAACACTCAATTAAGAAATAAATAAACTCTATTTTCCCAAATCCCAGTGGTCTGCGGAAGATGACTGAAAAGTATTACACGATATAATTTTTAGATTTGGGTAATAAAATTTAGGTTCGGATCTGGTTAATGGGTCGACATAAATCTAGTTTTGGTTTTTGACAAAGATTTTCATGTGGCCTAATTAAAAAGTGCCAACTCATTAATTAGAAGACTCACAATGTAGGGGTAGTTTTATTAATAAAATTAATGTGGTGTACTTTTTTGGATTGATAGATGGACATAACATGTATTTTGGACTGATAGATGACGGAGAGTAAGTATAAACCATTTACCATACAATTAGGGGTAGTTTTCACCCTTTTCCAGTGAAGAAATTACCCAGATCGATTTGTAGGCTCATATCCGTTTTGGTTTGGAGGGCTCTATTTTTGTATGTGAATAAATTACTCAGATCGATTTCTATCTTTCTACGAATTTCCTACAATTAGAATATAGATGCATGCAGTTTGTCTTCCAATTACATTTTTTTCCAATATTTGATTGCATGCATTCTCCTTTATTGCTTTTTGGTTTGTAGGGAAGTTGTATAACCCAAAAACCGTTTTTTGAGAATAAATAATTGAATTTTTATTTAGGGTTGTCACTAGCATTTTGTTTGATTACATGCGGAACGGGCACGGAGAAAAAGAAGTGTGGAGGAGAAGCAGTCGAGCTCATTCCCTTCGCTTCCTGGGCCCAAAGTAGTGTAGTCTTTCCTGGCCAAATCAAGGATTTGGGGCTTCTTGCTACGCTACAACACTATAAGAATCCATTTTGATTAGTAATATATATGAATAGAAAGAGACATAACTTTGGGCTTTGTTGATTTACTGCGTGATGATTTTGTTGAACAAGATCGAAGTCGCGGTATTTATTTCACTCAAGATTGGGTCTCTTTACCAGGTGTTCTACCCGTGGCTTCAGGAGGTATTCACGTTTGGCATATGCCTGCTCTGACCGAGATCTTTGGGAATGATTCCGTACTACAGTTCGGTGGAGGAACTTTAGGACATCCTTGGGGTAATACGCCACGTGCCTTTCTGTTTTTATGACCAGAAATTCTTTCTTTATTTTCATATAAAATTATTCTCTGGACTTTTTATCAATATGAGGTGATCGTAACACAGTATATAAGACTCGTGATTCAGGTAATCCAATCTTCCGTGTGTAAGGCGGAAGCCCCCAAAAATGGGTGATCAAAAGATCGAATATAATGATCAAAATATTCGCAAATAACAAATAATAATGATTTAGAAAGAAATTAATAAACTAAATAAAAGCGATTAAACAGAGGAGATTCTTCCTGATTTTCAGTCTCCGATCAACCTCCGATAGTTGGAGTGATCAAGTTACAAAGCTATTTGAAGAAATTCTAATACATGATGATTTTGGCTATAAAAAGAGTTTTTTTTAACTCGATACCCCCTTCAGATGGGATCATAATATATTTATAGCAGAAAGAATAAGTGGAAGCTCCAAACCCTCCGGCTGCACTTGAAGAGAGTGGGTTATGGGAGCAAAACTCCAGATGGCTCTTATCATTTTAGCATAACAAAATAGGCCAGTATTTTTGACCAAGTCTTCGAGGGCTTATGATCATAATCTTGTCTTTCCTTCTCGAATGGTTCTGTATCGAGCTGGGGAGCAGCTTTGACCATAACTCTCATGCTCCGAACTCACGACTTCAAAATTCTCCACGTGCCAATCCCCCATCATGACATGTAATCTGAATTTCACCAATACATATAGTCTCCTCACTTCTTGGACAGATTGCCAAGAGATGAGAAAGAAGTGGAGATCCTTATCCCCAAAAAATATTGCTAGGCCCCCCTTTCTTGATACAGAAGCAATCATCTTTTTATTTTTATTTTATCAGTGATAGGATTAACTAGTATTTATTATTTGATACGTGGCGGCGCAGTGTTAGTTTAGCTGACAGCTTCATCCCCCAAGGTCATTATGACTTTTTTATGACGGGGAGTCTTTTCCTAGTCTGACCATTATGAAAAGACTGGGGACGTGTTAGTATATATAGACATTCGAGACTTGTACTTGCTACTCATTTTCATTCCTTCCTTTTACCTTCTTCTTTTCCAAGATTTCTCATCTCTTTTCCTCTTCATGGTTCTATGGATTCTGAGGCCATCGCATCTCGTTCCATTAAACACCATTCTTCGTTACCATCTATCACCGCTTCTATTCCTTTTGTTCCCATGGATGGGATTTCTCCCGTCCATGTTTTCGCTACCCACACATTAGAAGAGGTTCCATTGGCTTCCTTAGAAAAGGAAAAGAAGTTCCAATCCTCCCATAAGGGCAGGAAGGGTAAACAAAATTCCGAGCCCTCCATTTTTGATATTCTTTCCAAGAGTTTGGATTTTGAGGTGGATCTAAGATTGTGGCATAAATCCCTTGAACAGTCTACGAATACTCCCGTGTACAAAATCGATTAGTTGGTATGCGGAGATCATGCACCTCTTATTCGTGTTATTGGGGTGACCACGTGGTTGTTCATGTTCCTCAGGAGCATGAGAGAATCACTAGCCGGTTGGAAAATGTTTCTTTCGTTTAGACCTATCTTTTTCTTAGATTCCAACCCCCCCGGATATTATAATTACAGATTGTTTTCGCCACTTTAATATTTTCCTCTGTCAGGTCTGACTAAGTGTTTGGAGGCTAGTTGGATGTTTTCGGTACCTAACCAGATTGGCCGGAGTCAATTTCTCTCTTCAGCCCCTTCGTAACTTATTTGTATCGAAGCCGTTGAGAGACAACTTGGTCTCGGTTGTTAGTCGTGGTATAAGGATTCCCGTGGATGCAGAAGACGATAATGACATGGGTTGGTTCGACTAATTTGTAATGATTCCCACGCATGAATTGATATCTCTTCAAGATGGCTCAGTTCTAGAGAGATGGAATTATGATCGTAAGGATATTTCTCCCAATTTTAATTATGACTATTTTTGTTGTTCCCTTATATTGTTATTCCCTTGTCGCAACTATTCTGTCGCCTCTAGTTAAAGTGCCCGGCATTGAGGAGTGGGTCGAGAAGATTATGTCCTCTTCTTTGATGCTTGAGAGAAGAACCTGGAGGCACATATCCGACGTCTCAAGGTTGAGAGCTAAGAGTCATGGTAAGTCTTCGTGAGTCTCCCCTTTTACTCGTTTGTATTACTCTCACACTTCCTTTCCCATTTGCAAGCATTGCCCTCAGAAAGGCACCCGCACACGTGCTAATTAATCTTTCAACCTCCGTTGATTCTGCTCAAGAGAGAATCAAGCATCCGTGTTCTCTAAGACGGAGAGCAGTTTCATCATCTCTTATTCGTGTGAATGATATACTTTGGCCCCTCCCCCAAAGAGGACCAGGTCCTGTCGCGCCCCTTCGTTTTCTCGCGAGAGCGGGTTTGGACGTGTGACAACTCTTTTAAATAGGAGGGTATTTAAAAAGGAGAGTCGCTACCTAACTATTTTAAGGTGCGTTAGGGTACCTATTATGCAAATAACTCTGTTTGACTAGTCAACACCACCAAAGATCGGGTAAGGGCTCAAATTACCTCAAAGAGAAGGTGTTAGGCACTCTTCTAGGTCCACAACTGTGGGTCCCGGCTGAACTTAAGACTATATGGATTACGTAATTAGGCTAGGTGATCAGATAAACAAGAAATATAAAAGTCAAAGAAGTTTCATTATAACATAATGAAAATTGGTACAAATCTTAAGGACTACAAGGATACGACTACAATGATCTATATTAAATGACTAAGTGTGAATAGCAAGTATATAAATGGTGGGGGAGGGGGGGAGGAGTCCTAAGTTTTTTAGCCTAAAGGATCACCCCGTGCAACATAAATAATACCTCACAACTCCATTTAAATAGGAGTTGCTCATATTATTCAGCGGGCACAGACTATCATCTCCTACTACCCGATTACTATGTTGAAGTTGTTTACCTAAAGCATTCTAATTCAATTCTAGGTCTCGGCCTATGCGTGCACTGCCTGTCCCATGCATATGGTCCAAGAGGCTTTGGACATCTATTTGGGTGGTTCTAGACTTACTTAGGCTGCTCAAAAATGATAAAACTAATCGCGCATTTAAGAACAAAGAGGACTGCATATAATAGTAGAGAGTGGCTCATGTTAGCCGCCACACATAAACGGAGAAGCACACATACTAATTTTCAAATTAAGCAATAGAACATTTCGAACTTGAGACTCAGAATCTTTTGGTTCTATAGGCATGATTTCTATATGATTCCAATATCAAACAGACAATGCTGCATTTTAGGCTAACATACAGATTAAATCATTATAAGTCCTATAGACATGGTTTCTAAGTAATTATGATTTTTAGCAATATGCAGGCAACAGATTTGCAGGTTACAAACCTATAGGCATGATTTATAGATTGTTTACGCAAAAGTAGGGAAACGACCCCAGAATCATGAATTACCAGTGCTAATTTTATAGACGAGTTTCTTAGACAGGTGACAATGTCCTAGGAGCATGATATCTATAGTTGGCAATTGACTCTATATAGTTTTATCCCTATTAGGTATGCTATCTAAACGAGGCAGTACAAACAATATGGGCAGCTAATTGATTATTAAACCTATAGGCATGGTATCTAGATGAGCAGTACAATGATAATTGAGGAAATTGATAGACTAGTCATTCGAAGTCCTATAAGCATGGCACCTAAATAAGTAGAATATTGCATTGCTACGCCCTATAGACATGCTATCTAAGAAAGCACAATAGAAGAAACAGGTACGACAAATACTTGAAATAGCATGCGTTGGCAAGTTAAGTGATGTGTGTGCATGTGACTCCTATAGGCAGGCTTTCTACACATAAAACTAAGGCATGTAATAGCAAATAGACCACATAAATCCTATAGGCATGTTTTCTACCCATTTATGTGAGAATTAAAGTACCATATCCCTTGTTTTACTTATTTCCCCATATGTTTTGTTCTTACAAATTATTACAGACCCAAATAAAATAATTACAAGAACACGTAGAATAATTACGTGCCCAATAGAATAATTACAGGCCCAACACAAATACAAAATAACCCAGTGATGCTTCTGGGCCTTCACCAGCTCCAATCTTTGTATAAACCAATAAGCCCAAATTCCAATACTTAGGGATGATTAAAGCACAATTGAATTCGGTGTTCAGGTCCAACAACAGAATGGCCCAACAAACCAGGCCCAAACATTGAGACAATTGTCTCGCTTACCCGTTAACAAACAACAGGAACAAAGGAACATAAATACAACCAGTCATTTAGGTGACTTAGAGTCTGGGCAAGGATACATACACATGGATTCTTAGTAGCAAGATTTCTAAGTAACCATACTAAGGGTGATTTCTAATAGGTGAAAGAACATATTAGCACATACAAAGGGCTTTAGCAAACATATAGAATGAGTAGTAACGAACAGATTTAAAGTGATAGCATCATCTAGATAGACTTTCAGAATAAGTAAAGTTTGATTGCAAAAATCTATAAAACAAGAGTTCTTATAGCAATGGAATTAAGCATGAGAGTTTAAGGTAGGCATGGTCATGAATTAACTCTAAGAATATTAGCAAGTAGCAAGTTATACATGAATTATTTAAACATCAATTTCCCTAAGAGGTTTTAGTACAAAAACAAAATCCAAAGCAGGGCATGAAGATCAACTCATAAAATGCAACAAATGCAGAAATCAAGTTTAACATAAACATAATGAACCCAAGGAGGTCAGGGAGCAAACTAGTTAACCACGCATAGTGAACATATTCTGAACATTTAGGACTTAAACAAATTTTGATGCTAGAGAACACTAGAATTGTAGAATAACATTAAGACGAATAGAATTGCGTATAAAGGTAGCGCAATATCTAAATCATGCTGGCTCATAGAAGTTCAAATAATATTAGTATACAGAACATGAACATAAGTAGAAAAAGGGGAATAGGATTGCTAGAGTCAAAATCACTAACCAGTTGCAAATTCAACAAACAAAATGAGAGAAAGGCTAGGTGTCAGAAACAGCTCGAATATCACCAGTAAAGAGAACAACCAAAAGACCTAAATCCTAGTGCGTCAGAGTTCACAAGAACCTCAAATGGACCTCGAGCAGTGCTCGCACTAGGGAGGTCATTAGAGAGGATTCCGATGGCCTTGACTTTCAGCCGGCCAAGAGCAATAGATTCATAATAGTATTGAGTGAGTGAGAGTATGAAAGAATAACAGTGGTTCTTCAGTGATTGTCCGTTCGTTCAAAAGAGAATTGGGGAGGGGTTTATATAGTATCAGAATTAAATACCCAGCAAGGAAAGACAGTAGATTAAACACAAATAAGGAAAATATAGCATACAAAATCAATTAGAATCAGTTTAGGGAGAAAATCCGGTAAACCCTAGTTCAAAACGAAAGCACAAATGATCGAAAAGTTCCTTGAATCGGACCATATAGCCTGGTAATGAGTGCATATAGACGAAATAATGCCTAAATCTCAAATGTTGAAGGCGGTTGCACCCGATTTGGGGATTGGTACTTGCCAAAATTGAGGCAAGTACTATGTAACACCATAGTCTTGTAAGAAACGGTGAGATGATCCATAAAAGGTAAGAGAATCGTAGGAAGAATCCATGATTGATCGGATTTGGAAGAAGATTGAAGAAAGCAGCCGCTAGGGTTTGTGAGGAGGAAGGTTAGAGAGGTTCTGGGGGCGGCGGAATGAGAGAGTGGTCTTTAGGGTTAGGGGTTTGGTGGATAAAAAGAAGGGGATGGTTTGTGAGCTGTTAATCTCTGAGATCAACAGTCAAGATTAAAAGGGAGATGGGGCGGGTTATAAGATGGGTCACGATTGGGTTGGGCTAAAAAGGTCATCTGGTATTGGGCTGGAGGGTTATTGGGGTGTTGGACTAATGGTTTGGGCCAAATTTGGTCCGAAAATTAGCCTATTTTGGGCCAGCTATTGAAACCCCTTTAAAATTAATAAAATAAATTATTAAAACATTTAATAAATGGTAAATAAAATAATATTTATGTTGTGAAACTATTAAAATAATATCTCAAGATTATAAAAATATAAAAATGCTATTTTTGCATAAATAATATAGTAAATGCAATTATTTGTAGAATATAGGTCATTTTTGCAAAATTATGTAAATAGCTAAAAAATAATATACAAATGTAATTATATGAAATGAAGTAAAATATTATGAAACATATATGTGGTTGAAAAATAGTAATTTGGATGATTAGGTCATCATAAAATAATTTAAGGGATAATTAATAAATATTTAAATAATTTAAATGCAAGAAAATTAATTTTAAAGCCCTAAGAATCATGAAAAAATTATAAACAATATATTTATAAATCTTGTAAATTGAGTAATGATGTAGAATGATATTGTGAGAATATATATACTATTCAGAAAAATTTGAGGGCAAAATTGGGTATCAACAGCTGCCCCTCTTTACCCGAGAATGATGAAAGAGTTGTTGGGTAAAGAAAATAATGACCAATTTTGGCCGAATTGAGTGGGGAATGATGTGATTTGAAAATAAAGAAAAATGGGGGCCGAACCCTGGTTCCTGAGTTGCCTACATATCCTTGGTGTTACGGGAATCAGGTCGTGTGTAGTTCTGGATCCAACGACGAACAAAACCGATGGAGTTGTTACAAGGATGGCCGTATGTTTCGAAAAGATTCTTTTGGGTAGGATAGTGTTGTAAGTAACAGACAATTTTAGGTAGGGTCATGAATGTGAAATGAACGTTATGGATGTATTACAAGACAGATATCTGAACGGTCATGGAGTAAAGGGTAGTCAATTACTAGTAGTCGGTTATGTTTCGAGGTGGTCAAAGGATGTGAATGTTGTGAACGGAAACTGGAGCAAAGATTGTTCCCGTTTGTAGAACAGTTATCTCCCGAATTACCTGCAAAACTTAAAACACAGAGCATGCGAACATATATGGGTCATTGCAACAATTTAAACATGATGCAAATTCCCTTTGGACCATGAAGGTTGTCTTTGGACGATGATGATGATGTCCTTAGACCGTGACGTCCTGGGCCATGAAGCGTATGATAAGGGATTCGCAGGCCATGAAATGGTGTCCTCGGGCCATGAGGATGATGCATCTGGACTATGATGCCTTTGAATAATGATGTGCAGTTTCGAGAGATCCTCAGGCCATGGAATGGTGTCTCCCGGCTATGAGGATGGTGCCTTCGAACTATGACGCCTTCGAACAAAAATGGCGATATTTCAGCCTACGAAATGCAAAGATATGATGCTTAGTTGTATGCGAGGACGAGACAAGACAAGGCTTAGTCTTATATAAGATGAGGGCAATGCTTAGCTCTATGCGAATAAAGGGGGGTAGTGCTTAGCCTTATGTAGTGTAGCGGAGATGGTGTTTAGTCTCATGTAAGGAAAGGAGACAATGCTTAGTCTTTGACAAGGAAAGGCAATGCTTAGCCTCATGCAAGGAATAAAGACAATGCAAAGGAGGGGAGACAATGCTTAGTCTCATACAAAGAAAAGGCAGTGCTTAGCCTTATGCAATTATGGAGGCAATGCTTAGCCTCATGTGCGAAGTGGATACAATGCTTAGTATCATGCAAGGAAAGGCAGTGCTTAGCCTTATGCAATTACGGAGGCAATGCTTAGCCTCATGCAAGAAATGGAGACAGTGCTTAGTCTGATGCAAAGAAAGGCAATGCTTAGCCTTATGCAATTACGGAGGCAATGTTTAGATTCATGCAAGAAATGGAGACAGTGCTTAGTCTCATGCAAAGAAAGGCAATGCTTAGCCTTATGCAATTACGGAGGTAATGCTTAGCCTCATGCAAGAAATAGAGACAATGCTTAGTCTCATGCAAAGGAAGGCAGTGCTTAGCCTTATGCAATGAAAGGCAGTGCTTAGCCTTATGCAATTACGGAGGCAATGCTTAGCCTCACACAAGAAATAGAGACAATGCTTAGTCTCATGAAAAGAAAGGCAGTGCTTAGCCTTATGCAATTACGAAGGCAATGCTTAACCTCATGTAGGAAATAGAGAAAATGCTTAGTCTCATGCAAAAAAAGGCAATGTTTAGCCTGATGTAAGAAAAGCAAATTATAGCTGTGAGAGAGTGAAGTATTTCTTAACTTGATGTGTTTGCGTTTGGTAACTTTGTCGTTATGAAGATAGTGATTTTGCTGCGTGTATCTATTTGCGAATATTCCTATTGTGTTTATTGTGCCTGCATCCAAAGAAAAATTATGAGTTTGTGGGGGAACGGTTGGTTCGTGCTCTTGATTCGTTGCTCTGCCTTTACTCTTATCTTGAGGTTTTGCTTGAGTTACCCTAGGTAACATCTGGCTGCCATAGAAACAATATTTTCCAAAAGCATGTATGCACTTGATAAAATTATTTGCAAAAGCGTAGTTGTTTTGAAATATATGATAATGCATGAGATCAAATAATTTAGATGAACCGGTGACTGCGACACATTTAAAGACATTGCAATCTCTTTGCTTTAGAATTTTGAGGGTCCTCCTCAAAATTCTTCCTCAGTTTAAATGCATGCTTCCGGCAACACATTCCTTGGCTGTTCTATACGTGATAAAGTCGGACAAACTCGAAATCTTGCCCCAGTTTCTGATCATGGGGGAAATGAAGATTTTATTAGGATGTGACTGAACCCACAGGGCTGCCTACGTATCCCCTCTTAAATGGGAATCAGGTCAAGCATAGTTCAGTTACATCAAATAAAAAATGCAAACAATCTTAAACATAGTGTCTCTTGACCGCGTCTGAATTGATAGGTTTCGGCCAAATCTCTTCGTCCATTTCTGCAAGTATAAGTGCTCCTCTTGTTAGTACTCAATGAACTATGTAGGGACCTTGCCAGTTGGGGGAGAACTTCCCCTTGGCAAGATTCGCTTTAGCACCAATTGCCCCGGTGTGAATTGCCTTGGCCTGACCCTTTTGTTGAAAGCTCTTGCCATTCTGTTCTGGTATATTTGACCGTGACATACTACATTCATTCTTTTCCCATCAATGAGAGCTAGTTTTTCATAGCGGCTTCGTATCCATTCTACATCGCTGAGCTCAGCTTCTTGCATAATTCTTAGAGAAGGGATTTCTACTTCGGCAGGAATAACAACGTTAGTACCATAAACCAATAGGTAGGGAGTTTCCCTAGTTGATGTACGAACTGTGGTAAGATATCCAAGCAAAGCAAATGGCAGCTGCTCGTGCTATTATTTATAATTATCTACCATTTTCCTCAATATCTTCTTGATATTCTTGTTGGCGGCTTCTATGACTTCGTTAATTTGTGGCCTATATGCTGTGGAATTCCTATGATTAATCTTGAATGTTTCACACATGGCTTTTATCATATCATTGTTTAAATTGGAGGCGTTGTCGGTAATGATTGACTCTGGCACTCCGAACTAACAAACAATGCGGTCCTGAACAAAATCCGCTACAACCTTCTTAGTTACCGCTTTATAAGACGCAACTTCAACCCATTTTGTGAAGTAGTATATGGCCACCAGAATGAACCTATGCCCATTTGAAGTAGAAGGCTCGATTGGGCCGATGACATCCATACCCCAAGCGGAGAAAGGCCAGGGCAAACGTGTTGCATTGAGTTCATTGGGTGGTACTCGTATCATGTCAGCATGTATCTAGCATTGGTGACACTTCTGAACATACTTGATGCAGTCTGTTTCCATAGTCATCCAGAAATACCCTGCTCTTTAGTATCTTCTTGGCTAAGATGAAACCATTCATGTGCAGTCCGTAAGTTCCGGCATGTATTTCCTTGAGAAATTTGGATGCCTCCTTGGCATCGACACACTGTAGTAACCTCAGGTCAGGAGTCCTTCTATATAGAATTTCCCCACTCTGAAAGAAATGGTTGGCTAATCTTCGAAGCATGCGCTTCTAAGTATGGGTAGCAGTCTCTGGGTATTCTCCCTTTCCCAGGTACTTTCTGATGTTGTGGAACCATGGATTTTCGTCAATCTCTTCTTCAACACGAGCACAGTAAGCAGGCTTTTTTTTGAATTCCTATTGGGATAGGATCGATGAAATTCATGTCCAGTTGCTGTATCATGGAAGACAAAGTAGCTAACGAATCTGCTAACTTATTCTGAATCCTCGGAATATGTTTGAATTCTATCTTTGTGAACCTCTTGATCAACTCTTGTACGTAGTGCAAATATAGCAATATTTTGGTGTTCTTAGTAGCCCATTCCCCTAGAACCTGGTGCACCAAAAGATCTGAATCTCCGATTACCAACAGTTCCTGAACATTCATGTCAATGGCCAACCTAAGTCCCAAAATGTAAACCTCATATTCTGCCGTATTATTGGTGCATGGAAACCTGAGTATTGCGGATACCGGATAGTGTTGGCCGGTTTCTGATACTAAGACAGCCCTGATACCCTCTCCTTAGAAGTTTGCTGCTCCGTCGAAGAACATTCTCCAACCATCATATGCCTTGGTGATATCTTCTCCTACAAATGACACTTCCTCATCGGGAAATACGTTTTCAATGCGTATTCTTCGTCTACGGGATTTTCTGCCAGATGATCTGCCAATGCTTGCCCTTTGACTGCCATCTGAATTACATAGACGATGTCGAATTCACTTAACAATATTTGCCATTTTGCTAAGTTGCCCGTAGGCATGAGTTTCTGGAAGATGTACTTTAGCGGATCCATCCTTGATATGAGATATGTGGTGTATGCACAGAAATAATGCCTCAACTTCTGAGCTATCCACGTCAAAGCACAGCAAGTGCGTTCAAACAAAGAATACTGGGCTTCGTAAGGCATGAATTTCTTGCTCAGATAATATATTGCCTGCTCGTTTCTTCCAGTTTCATTATGTTGTCCCAAAACACAACCGAAAGCTCCCTCCAATAAGGACAAATAAAGAAGCAGAGGCCTTCTTGGTTCTGGTGGGACCATAACATGTGGTAGATAAATACTCCTTGATTTTGTCGAATGCTTTCTGGCATTCTTTAGTTCAACTTGTTGCAGCATCTTTCCTCAGCATCCTGAAGATTGGCTCACATATCACAGTTGACTGTGCTATGAAGCGGCTGATGTAATTGAGACGCCCTAAAAAGCTCATCGCATCTTTCTTATTCTTAGGAGGTGGTAGGCCTTGGATGGCTTTGACCTTTGATGGGTCAAACTCAATCCCTCGGCGACTGACGATGAATCCTAACAATTTTCCCGCCGGGACTCCGAAAGCACAATTTGTAGGATTCAACTTCAAATTGTATTTTCGAAGCTGGTCGAAAAACTTTTTCAAGTCTGCTTTGTGATCCGAATTCCTTTTAGATTTGATGATAATGTCATCAACGTACACCTCTATTTCTTTATGTATCATATCGTGGAAGATGGTTGTCATGGCTCTCATGAAGGTGGCCCTAGCATTCTTCAGACCAAATGGCATCATGTTGTAACAGTATATCCCTATGGTGTAATGAAGGCTGTCTTTTCGGCATCCTCTTCGTCCATCCAGATCTTATGGTATACTGTGAAGCAATCCACAAAGGATTGGAGCTCATGCTTGGCATAGTTGTCAATCAATATGTGTATATTGGGCAGTGGGAAATTATCTTTGTGAGTTGCACTGTTCAGATCTCGATAGTCAACACATACTCTAACTTTCCTATCTTTCTTTGGAACTGGCACAATGTTGGCCAACCAAGTCGGATATTCGACCACTCGGAGAACCTTGGCTTTGGTTTGCTTGGTGACCTCTTCTTTCATCTTCAAATTCATATTCGGTTTGAACTTTCTGAGCTTCTGCTTTACCGGTGGACACATGGGATTAGTGGGTAGCTTGTGAGCCACTATAGATGTGCTCAAACCAGTCATATCATCGTAGGACCATGCAAAGATATCATTATATTCTTTTAGGAATCTGATGTACTCTTCCTTCTCTGATGGTGATAGATGAATGCTTATACATATTTCCTTGACCGTTTCGGAATCCCCTAAGTTAACGGTCTCAGTTTCCTCCAGATTAGACTTTGGTTTGTTTTCAAAGCCTTCTACTTCTCTGATAATTTCCTCAGTTATTATATCATCTTCCAGATCCTCTGAATCACTATCCGTATGTCACGTTGTCTCATTACATGTCGTAGACGTAGGTTCATCGGGATAAGTAACAATAATGCCGAAAAAAATAAATAAAGAATAATAATAAATACAAAAAGCAGTAATGCATTAATAAAATATTAAAATGTCAACAAGTACGGATCGATGACTCGAGCAATTATTTCAAAACAAAATGCTGAAAAATGTCCCAAATGCTCAAAATTTAAAGTAATTCATGCTAATTTGCCAGGCTACCCAGGAACTCGACGGGCCCGGAATGGTGTAGCAGTCTAGTTCTTGAGAACAACTCCTTTCTCCATGGTCTGAATAGTAAGGACTTCTTCCTCCTCCTCCTCTTCATCCTCAACTATTGCACTGCAGCCCATATCCTCTTCGTCTAGAAACAACTTCCTCATGCCCGCTAAAACTTCATCTTTCTCGGATCCCCACATCATATAATCTTGATGGAATGTTTGGTGCAGAGGTGGTACTGGTTTTTCCAGTGGATAATAAGGACCACGCCATGGTGGTGACCAATCCTGGTACTCCCGCCATGTGTATTCATATCCGAGTCCAAAAGTCATGCCACGACACTGTGGTTGTATGAGTTTGGTGATCCATTGGAGATTTTTTCCGAGACCCTTGCTGGGTTCATACCCTGTCCATAGCAGTATGATTTCTATCTTGTTGCTCCACCATCGGTCCTTTTCAATTGCGTTGACTCGCTCAATGCGATGGTATGTTTCTCCACCCAGCTTCTTTCTGTTTTCGATGACTGGAACAATCTAATTGGTGTAGATGGGGTTACTTCCATCTCCATGAATGATTACCTCCTGATGATTCCACTCAAATTTCATAGCCTGATGCAGGGTTGAAGCTAGTGCACCAGCAGCATGTATCCATGGTCGTCCCAATAATAGGTTGTAAGTAGCAGATATATCCAGCACCTAAAACTCGACATCAAACCAAGTCGGGCACATCTGTAGACTGAGGTTGATCTCTCCAATGGTAGCTCTTTGAGATCCATCAAATGCTTTCATATTCATGCTTCCCATCCGTATCTCGTGCAGGCCTTTACCTAATCTCTTCAGAGTAGTCAGTGGACATATGTTGAGACTTGAACCCCCATCTATCAGGACCCTGGCGATGAACTTATCCTCAAATTGCACTATGATGTGTAGTGCCCTGTTGTGAATCAATCCTTCTGGTGGTAATTCATCTTCGTGAAAGGTGATTCTGTGACTCTCCAATACCTGTCTGACCATGTTAGCCATCTCCCCACTAGTGATGTTGGTGGGTACATAAGCTTCACTCGACACCTTCATCAAAGCATTCCTGTGTGTGTCTGGGTTTTGCAGCAGTGACAATATGGATATATGAGCGGGCGTTTTGTTCAAGTGGTCAACAACAGAGTACTCTTTTGCTTGCACCTTCCTCCAAAGATCATCATTGCCAGTCTCGACAATAGGCGTCTTAGATGCGGCTTCCTTGCTTGTTCCTCCCAGGTTCTCAAGGGTGTAAACTCGGCCAATTCTAGTCATACCTTGTGCTGCCCCTGTTTCCTTTATTTTTGCTTTTCCTTTTCTCCTTGCTTCCGCAACATAATCCCATGGGATGGCATCAGACTGGTAGGATGGTGTGGGAGATACCATCACGGTGAAGGGTGTAGATACCTCAACTTCAAAAAGTGCTTGGGTTTGGACCACGACCGGCGTAAGGGTGACTGGAGATGTTTTAGGAGCATCTCCTTCTCGAATGAGTCCTATTGACCCCTCCGAGTCCCATTCTTCATCTATCTCTATCACATTCACTCCCTCACCTCTATGATCTGGGAGAGGATTATTATGAACATTTGGTGCAACTTCCTTTGCCTGTATGACCTTAGTGTCGATCAATGTCTGAATTGTATCTTACAATGCGCGGTACTCAATAATAGTATGACCCTTCATGACCGAATGATCGGCACATGTCTTGTTGGGTTGATCCATTGGGAAGCATTATCCATAGCAACGGTATGGGAGTGACATAACCAGCAGCCTTCAGCCTCTCGTGCAATTGGTCTATGGGTTTGGCAATTGGGGTGTATTTTCTAGGTGGTCATCGGTCAAAATTTCGTCGTGGTTTTTGGTAGTTTTGGCGGGCGGGTGGTGGGGAATGGTAATATGCGGGTTGAGTATTATAGGCATGATTAGTGGTAGCAAGTTGTTGGTATCTGGGGGGTGAGGGTTGGTATGTGGGTGGAGGTGTTTGGTATGTGAGAGGAGACTTGGGACCGTGGGCTACCATTACGCCACCTACTTCTTTCTTTTTCGAAATACCTCCCGATTGCAAAGCTTTGTTTGTGGACTGCAGTGCCTCGAAGTTGGTTACCATCCCACTCTTAATCCCTTCTTCTATTCTTTTTCCTAGCTTGATGATGTCGGAGAATTTGTGATTTTCAATAACCATCAACCTTTCATAATACTGCGGGTCTTGAGCTCTAACGAAGAACTTATTCATTTGTTCTTCTTCAAGTGCTGGCCTTACTTTTGCAGCTTCTGATCTCCAACGAGTAGCATACTCGCGGAAGGTTTCTGTTAGCTTCTTCTTGAGGTTTTGAATGTAGAAAACGTCTAGCGCATTTTTCGTGTTGAATCTGAATCTGTCCATGAAGTCTGATGCCATGCTTACCCAACTAACCCACTTCTTTGGGTCTTGAATGATGTACCAAGATAAAGCATCTCCTGTGAGGCTTCACATGAACAACTTCATATGGATTTGTTCATTTTTTCCCTACTCCTACAAATTTGTCACAGTATGTTCTTAGATGCACTTTCAGATCACCAGTCCCGTCGAACGTTTAGAACTTGGGAGGTTTGTAACCCTCCAGTAGTTCCACATCCGGCTGAATACATAGGTCCTCATAGTTTAGACCTTAAACGCCTTTACTGACTTCAACATTTTGAACTCTACAAGTGAGCTTCTTGAGATCCTCCACCATGTTTTTAATGAACAGGTCCTTCTCAATCGATTCGGGTATGTATAGGGTTTGCTGTGGGGTGTGGGGTAAAGTTTGCACATATATCAGATTGCTTTGATGGATTCCTGGCACTTGGGTATAAGGGTGGTCATTGGTTGAGTTTTGGGGATCGGGAGTAGGTTGTGGCGCATTCTGGGGAGTGTGATAAGTAGTGGTTTGTGGGTATTGAGTTGGATGATGGTGGTGTTATTGAGGGGTTGGTACTGGTGGAGGGTTAAGGTTCTGGGGAGGTGCGGGATACTAGTGTGGCGTAGGAGGATTGGGTGGTGGGTTTTGGTTTTGTGTGTTTCGTGGCGGTGTTTGGTTCTGGGTAGTCGGATTTTGCTGGTTGATATCGGGGACACTGAGAGTGAGAGAGAGGTTTGCCAAATTGTGGACCTGCTCAAGCTCGCCTTGTAGTTCCTGGATTTTCTGTTCCAGATGTAAGACCAACTCATTCTGTGCCGGAGTACTTCGGCCATCTAAAGTTTCAACGTTTCTTCCATGGCGGTGTTGTCTTTTCTGATACCACTCAAATCATCCATTTTCCCTTTTCCTTTGTTTTTGCCTTTAGGATCGCTTGGTGGAAGAGGAGGTGGAGGACCTATGGATCTAGCGTGATATGCTGATGATGCCAGTATGCACGAACCAACCTTGGGGAATGGGAATAATCAAAAGAAAGAAAAAGCAAAAAGGTAACCAAGTTAGTAAGGGATATTGAAAGATTGCTTGCAGTATTAAACATGTTTCACAAAGTCAGGCAATAATTCGCGTCCTAATTTGGAGACTTCATTGTGCCCGAGGTAGGCCTAAGCGACACGTAGCCTTGGAGAAAAATGGATGCCAACATTTGATTGATGACCAGGTGTGAGTCACTTTTTAAATCTATCCACTTGGCCTCGAGTCGCCAAGCTAACTCAAGTCCTATAACAACAACTTTATACTTTACGTCACTATTAGTTATGGGATGATATTTAATCAATTCTTGGACTGTCTGGCATGTGGGTACTATTATCAATATTCCGAGATCAAAACCCGTCATATTAGATGAGTCGTTCGTGTACAGGGTCCAGGTTTCCAAGACAGTTCCAAAGGCTACTATTGCTTCCTTTGTCGCCTCGGGGAGTATGTTTGCGCTAAAATTGAAAAACAATTCTGCTAGGACTTATGATTTTATAGTAGTTCAGGGTTTATACATGATATCGTATGCACTCAATTCGACCGCACATTTGGCAAGTCGCTCTAAAAGTTTTGGCTTATGGAGAATACTCCTTAACAGGAAAGTAGAGACTATTGAAATGGATGACACTGGAAGTATGGTCTCAACTTCGTGTAGCCATTATGAGTGCCAGTGCAAGTTTTTCTAAGTACGGATACCTAGTTTTGGTATCTTTCAGTTCTTTACTTACGTAATAAATTGGAGATTACGTACTTTTGTCTTCTCGGACCATTACAACACTTACAATGTTTTCTGATACGGCTGGGTACACCAAAAGTCGTCCTCCTGATTCAGGTTTCTATAGCATAGGTGGATTGGACATATACTTTTACAAGTCTCACAGCTCTTGTTGGTATTCGGGAGTCCACTCGATGTTCTTTTTCTTTTTTAGTGCTACAAAGATTTTCTGGCACCTTTTGGAGGAGCGGGATATGAATCATTCGAGCACTGCTATCCTTCCGGTCAGTCTCATCACCTCCTTTTGGTTTTTCAATACTTTGGGTATATCCTCAATCGCCTTGATCTGCACAAGGTTAGCTTCTATACCTCAATTGGAAATAAGAAAACCAAGAAACTTACTGAACCGATTCTGAAGACGTATTTTTCAGGATTGAGTTTCATGTTGTATTTTCGGAGGACTTCGACTTCAAGTGAGGCAAGTAATGTCTTCTTGGACTGATTTACCAACATATCATCATTGTATATCTCTATAGATTTACCAATGTAATCCTGAAACATTTGAGTGACTAGTCTTTTGTCTGTTACTATGGCATTCTTTAGTCCAAATGGCATGATATTATAGTAGTAAGTTCCCCTGTCGATAATGAATGAAGTTTTTTCTTGATTTGTTGGTCCATTTTGATTTGGTATTATCGGGAATATACATCCAAAAAATTTAATAGTTTGTGGCCAGCCGTGGAGTCTATGAGTTAGTTAATATTGGGTACAGGAAAGCAGTTCTTTTGGCAGGCTTTGTTCAGATCTTTGTAATCGATGCAAGCCATCCATTTCCCATTTCTTTTGGGCACCACCACGATGTTTGTTAGCCATTATGGACATTTTACCTTGCGGATGAAGTCGTTGTTAAGTAGTTTGGTGACTTCTTCCTCCACTGCTTGGGATTGTTCGGGCATTCCTTTTCTTTTATTTAACTGGGTGGTGGCTTGGTTCCACGTTCAGTTTGTGCACCATGACATTAATCAGGATGCCTTTCATATCTACATGAGACCAAGAAAAACAATTTGAATTATCTTGCAAAAGTTTAATCAACTCAAGCTTTTGCTCGGGAGTCAGTCTCAGCCGATATACACTTTCCTTTCTGGCCAATGGACAAAGAGAATTACTTCTTCCAATTCGTGGAAACAATATCTACCTCAGGTTCAAAGATTCTATCCGAAGGGGGCCTGTTCTGGCAATGATAGTTGCAGCCTTCCCCCCGGTCGTTATAGTTGCTATTTGACAGTCTCTTCTTTGGAGATACTATTTTTGGTGATGATTCAGTTGACTTCCCGGGATGCTCTTTGTTCTCCTCAGATTTGCTGGATCGAAACTTTATCACCTGGTGCAAAGTTGAAGATACTGAATCCATCTCATGAATGCATGGCTTCCCTAGGATGGCGTTGTATGCCATATCACCTGCCACTACTTGGAAAAGGGTGTTGTTATTTACCCCTTCAGCATTAGTCACCAGTGTCACTTCCCCACAAGTCATCTCACTGGAGTTGTTGAACCTTGAAAGCAGTTGAAACTTCGGAATGATTCGGCCAATGAGCTCCATTTTTTCGACCACCCGTGATTGGTTGATATTGGCTGAAATTCACTGGTCAATCAAAACTCTTGTTATATCAGTGTCAAATATTCGTAAAGTAAGCGTCATTGTGTGGCATGGTCAATCCATCCGTATCCTCATCATTGAAGGTATGCTTTCTCCGGTTAGCATCTGTCGTGTGCACTTCTCGTGGGAAACAAACATTTTTGTGAATTTCTGTAATGACCTGACCTTTCGTTTTGTGTATTTGAGCCTCGTTTCCCCTTTTGAAGCTTCCTATATGTGTATTTGTAGTTATGTGACTTGCTTTATTGTTGAATACTCCCCACTCTGTTATGTTATTATTATGATTCTTGCGCACAGTGTTGTTGAGCTGTGGGATATATCTTGATGTGACTTTGGGTATTGTTGGTTTGTTATATTGTGGCACATATGAACATGTTGTGTGGGTTGGTTGTTGTTGTGTGGAGTATAAGGGTGGCGATATGCGCATATGGCGACATAAGGGAGGAATTTCAGTGTGATGTGCATGTGGAGAGATAAGGGTGGTTTAGGTGCATGCAGCGACATAAGGGAGGCATTCCATTTATTATGCGCATGGGACGACATAAGGGTGGCTTGTTTGGGATGTTATGAGATAGTCGGGCATTCTTTAGCCCGAAAGACATCACCAAAAATTCAAAGTGGCCCATATCGGGTTCTGAAAGCTGTTTGCAGAATATCATGCTCCCTGATCTGCAACTGGTGATAACCCGATCTTAAGTTAATCTTGGATAAGTACTTAGCACCTTGCAATTGATCGAACAAGTCATCTATCATTGGCAGTGGGCACTTATTTTTTATTGTGACCTTGTTGAGCTGTCAATAGTCAATGCACATCCTCAATGACCCATATTGCTTCCTTACAAAGAGAACCGGTGCGCCCCAAGGGAACACACTCGATCGGATAAAACCCTTCGCTAGAAAATCCTTCAACTGCTCATTCAGTTCCTTCAATTCTGCCGGACCCATTCTGTAGGGTGAAATTGATATAGGTTGCATGCCCTGAAAAACATGGATCCCAAAATCAATCTCCCTAGCTATCGGGATCCCATAGAGCTCATCAGGAAAGACCTCCGAAAATTCATTCACCACCGGCACAGACTCAAGTGATGGTGCCTCAGCATCAATGTTCGTGACTCGGACCAAATGGTAAATACACCGCTTATTGATCATCTTTATGGCCGTAAGGTAAGAAATAAACCTACCTTTTGGCACGACATCATCCCTTTTCCATTCAATGACTGGCTCATTTGGAAACTCAAACCTAACGATTCTGGTTCGACAATCAAGCTTGGTAAAACATGAGTGAAGCCAGTCCATCCTCATTATTGCATCAAAATCCACCAATTCAAGGAGATCGGTTGTGGTGTATTGACCATGCAATGTGAAAGTATAATCCCTATAGACTCACTAACTGGAGTAGATACATAGAATTTCTCATGAATTTGTTCTGGTTCTATCCCTAATTCCATAGCAACATAAGGAGTGACATACGACAAGGTGAACCAGGCTCTATAAGAGCATACACATCGTGAGACTGGACAGTCAATATACCTGTGACAACATCTAGAGAAGCTTCTGAACTCTGGCGACCCTCATGGAAAAGAACCTATAAAGTCCTCTCGAACCTTGTGCACCACCCCTAGCTGCATAACACCCTACAGGTGTCGGAGTACCTCGAGCAAGAGAAGGTGTTGCAGAAGTAGTAGCTGCTGAGATGGTCGATTGTGCCATACCCTTACCAACATTCTGACGGGACGAACAACAATCTCTCTAAATATGACCCCGAAGACTACACCTTAGCATATGGTAAGGTCCATATAACAGACTCCTGAGTGCATCTTCCCATACCTACGGCAGAAGGGCCCCCACTGCGGTTGAAATCTCCCGCCCGACTAGCCCTGCTGATAAGTTCCCCTGTTGCACTGACTAGGCCTGAAGCAACTTTAATTCTGCTGCACTGGCCCACTGGTGGTGCACTAGATGAAGACTGAGTAAAGGATTGTGTCGGTCCAGATGACCTTCCCCTAAATACTGACCTTCCACTACTACCACCATTGGAAGAACCACCAAAGTTACCCGTGGACTGGGACTTCTTGTTACCCTCTCGCTCCATTATGTTCTTCAACTTTCGGGTCTCTATGGTTTGAGCAAATGCCACCATCTTCCCATAGTTCATAATAGAATTCACGGCAGTCGTAGCAGCCTCATTAATAACCAAAGGGCTAAGGCCTTGCACATACCTGCGAACCCTAGCCTCCATAGTGGGCATCATGTAGCTAGCATCCTTGGAAATATCTACAAACCTCATATGATAATCCCATACACTCATACTACCTTGCTTCAAGTTCTCAAACTCGGTGGCACGAATTTCCCTAGTCTCTGTGGTCAAAGAATGATCCATGAAGGCATATGCAAACTAATTCCACTACGTCAGAGGGCTTCCCTCCTCATGGGACTCCTCCCACAATTCAAACTATGAGTATGTCACATCTTTCAGGCAATAGGAGGATTTCCACTACTTCTGTCTCAGTGGTACGCATCACACAAAGAGTCTTGTGTAACTCATACTTTTGTCTCAGTGGCACGCATCACACGAAGTGTTTTGTACATCTCATCAATAAATGCATGGGGGTCCTCTTCAAGCTTGGTACCCATGAATAGTGGAGGATCTAACTGAAGAAACATGCTCACCCTAGAACTAGTTGAATCCCCTTGCTGGCTTGTACAAGTAGGTGTAGCATTCAATATCTGGTCCTAGGAAGCCATTATCTGAGTCAACATCTATATGGCTCTCCTAAGATCCCCATCAGAAACACTAGGACTGGAAGTTGAGGTTGGAGGTGGAACTGGAATATCATTTGGAGGAGGAGTTGTTGCATTCTCAGGATGAGTAGTAGAATCAAGAGGTGTTGTGGTTGGGGGAATGCCTTCGCCCCTCGGGTGCTCACCCGTAACATCAGGTATCTCATTAACTGCCACTACTGGGGTGGCATTGGCCCTTTGGCCACTCCTTGCCTTCTTATTAGGTGCAATGTACTGAAATTAGAACACTGCAAGAGTTAAAAAGGGGAACAGTCTTACAATCAGCTCTATCGCAGGATCTAGGTTATCAAAGAAGGGTGACATTCCTAAATGCCCAAGTAGCCTACTAATTATAGATGTGGTTGACAAACACCAATAATAAGATCTCTACTGGACACGGGTCCGAGACATCCTAGGACACTTTAAAACCTTACGCCCTAATACCGAGCTTGTCATGCTCCAACCCTGGGGAGCGCAACCGGCACTCAACCGAGATATCCCAGTCAGGAAAGCCTACTTGATGCCTTCTACCCAACCATAACCATGAATAATATGATGACAAATGCCATGAGTTAGACAAACCATAGAATAACATGTACAACACCAATTTCGTTACTTGTAGAAACTTCATTTAGAATTTCAAAAATATTACAAGTTCATAATTTAAAAGTGAACACATGTCCAACAACTACAACATTTTTTGTTTGTTACTCCAATCAAAATACAACCCACTACATGTCTATGGAGCCTCTAAGAGAACATGAGTACGATATGGAAATGCTGGTAACTAGGCCCTGGCGATATCTCAAATGTAATGCACATGAAGACAATACAACATATGGGCCCCGGTATAGAATAGGGCTCACTAAACTTTGCTGGGAACAGGGTATGATGAGATCAATGATCAATGCTACCTGCTGAGGAACCACCTGTATCCAATAAAAAAGCGGTGCCCCCGATAAAAGGGACGTTATTACATATAGAATAGTACTAGTATGTAAAGCTAAATACCCTCTCAAAGAATAGAATACTGACACAAAGGAAAGCAATGTAGTAGCAGTAAGTAAATCAATAATATTTAAATGTCGAGTACCTTTCAAATAAGCAATAGTAATTTTCAGTTGGAAGATCCTTGGTACCGACACACCACTATGCCTATGGCATGGAGTCCGATCCCTGTCCGATCATCTAAGACATCACACCCTGATCCATGAGGGATGAAATAACAACACAATACCACCATATGCGCGGCATGACATCTAATCCCCACCCGATCGGCTAATCAGTGTCACCACAATGTCGTGTTGATAGACATGGTCTTTTCTGGATATCATCTAATCAAAATCAAGGGGAATAATCACATCATAATATAATGAGGGCTCACCCCTCAATCAAATCCTACACCGGCACATGTAGTTTCAGGTTTGGGCATTTGTGACCCAGCCTACCTCGGTGACCTAACGATAGTCCCAAAAATATTTTTCATATAAAAGATTTAAATATGTTTCATAGCCTTTCATACTTTCTTTCATTATAGTGGCACTCTTTGCTTCACATGTAAATCATCACTCTTGGCTCAATGGCCGTATTCTCATATTTCATACTCTCGTTCTTTCACTTCAAGGTTCATTAAGGTTCTTAAGCATATTGGGTTTTCTTCCCAAAAGAGGCCATAACGATTTGCAATTGAAACATGAATTCAAGTCACAAGCATTAGATACAATAACCATATTTCAAATATTTTTTCGAAAGAGAGTAACATGATGGGGCAAGTGGAACATGAAGCAAATCGTAAACCTTTGGACAAGCTACCAATATAAGCAGACTATAACGACGGAAATAGGAACTTGATCAAATCGTAATCAAAGTTTACGAGAAATTCATGGAATCCAATTCTACGGAAAGAGTTTATTCAGCATACCTCGATTAACATTTTCCTTAGAATTACTACACGTTCCTCCTAATATTAGAAACTTCAACTGTAGTAACATCACCAATTTTAACAATGATTAGGGGGTGCTCATAGGTTTAGCTCATTTAGGAATTTCTTCAAACATCAATATATGAAATCGATTACAAAGTTCTATGATGGAAATCCTTCATCCCACAACCAACCCCAAGTCAATAATTCACCCACATTAGTTCAACAACTTCCAAACCACCATCATTGTCATATGCATGCATAAATGACTACTCCTAACCCAAGAATCATGCCTCCCATTTGTCACATTCAACCCCAAATTCGAAATTGAAACTTGGGAGAATGACCTTACCTCTTTTGTAGAAGACCTAGCAAGCTTTCCTTGTTGAATTTCCAAGGATTTGAACAATAAATTCAAGTGTGGAGATGTTAGTGCTTCTCCTTCTCTCTCTAGCTCCCTTCCCCCTCTCTCTAAAATATCATATTTTTTCTTCAAAACGATCCCCTTATGTCTTTTCATTAAAATTGGGTCCGGTAAAATTTTCCAAATTTTCAACCTCTATGTTGGGTATGCGGTCGAGAATGGGACCAAGAAATAGGTATGAGGTCCGCAAAGTGGACCGTAAAATGGTCTCCAAAATTGAGGCTGACCTGTTCAAGTCTGCGGCTGATTCTGCGGTCCGTAGATCGACTCTGTGGTTGCATATTGCTCTAAAGAATCTCCTTCCTAAAATCTCCCATACTGATATGCGACGGACATGCAGTCCGCGAAACGGTTATGTGGTCGCACATTGTACCGCGAAGTGGCCTTCAAATTGAGCTTCTTTTGTTCAAATCCGCGGTGGATCTGCTATCAACAGAATAGTTCTGTGGTAGCATAATGAACCGCAGAAATACCATGTTCTGCAAATATTTCCATCAACTCCACAATACATTGCACAACCCAAAAATTATGTATCATCTACAATCTTCCAAAACACGTTAGACTACTATAACACCATAAACCTCAAATCCTTGTCAACATTTTATGGGGCCTTAAATTTTAACTCAATCTTGATTATATAACATGATTATTTATGAGATTTAACATCTAAATCATGAGATTTGAAGAGAATTTTTGGGGAGTTTTTACTATGTTTTTAGAAAATAAAAATTTAAGATTTGAGTGTCGAATTAGACTACGATTTGAAAACCAAAGACATATTTGGACTCGTGGGGCTACAGATAGTTGAGATCTACCTTTGAATCGAGTTTTAACTGAGTGGACCCGGGGTTAACTTTTGGGGATTGTGTAGAGATCTTTATTTTATTTATCAAAATTGGTTTCTCTTGCATTGTTTGATATTATTAAGTTATTTTTTGTTAGATTCGGGCCAAATGGAGGTGAAATTTAAAGGAAAAGCCATTTTTAAGTGTTGATTTGGGCAATTTGAGGTAAGTATCTTGCGCAATCTTGTATGGGGGAATTACCCCTTAGGATTTGGCTTATTTTCTTAATTGTGATATGTGTGAAACGACGTGTACACGAGGTGACGAGTGTGTACATGGCTGTATATGTGATAATGATCGGCTATGACCCGAGGTTATTCTTATTGACTTATTTTGATTGTGAGATCTCTACACTACGTGTTTCCTATTTTGATGATTACTTGAGTTCATGTTCCTTGTTAGAGATCAAGTTTTAGGATTCTATTTCCTTAATTGGCCAAGTTGGGCATTTGTGAAATTGTTGCTATTTGGGTTAGCTGAATTCATGTTATATGTTGAACACCCATCGACATTTCCTTATTGATTGTCCTTTTAAACTGTGTTGGCATATTTGAGAGTTGATGTCTTAATTACAAATATTGGTATGTTGTGTCGTTGTGATTTTGGCACACGTGGACTTGTTGAGCGAATTGTTAGGGTGCTTGTACGAGGTTTCTGTCACGCTATTATTAACGTTGATATTTCACATACTGCGAGACAAGGCGGGTTATATATATCGGGTTTGCTCATGTGGCGAGATAGGGGGGTTGATTATTAAAACGCATGTGGTGAGACAAGGCGACCATTTGTTTTATTGTTGTGCATGTGGTGAGATAAAGGTTGCATGTTGGGAATAATATATAATGGCATGGGGGCGTTTTGTTGATGAAGTTTGTGTGGCGTTTCAAAGGGGTATTCTTGTTTCTGCCATGACTTCCTTATATGTGTCATGCATTTCTACATGTCTTGTTGTGTTATCTCCAACATGATAATCTATGCTTCTATTATTACTTAATGATTTTTGTAAGGCCACGTAAAATATTTCCTAAAAACTCATGTTCCGTGATGCCAAGCTATGTTGAAGAAGGTAATTGGAGATCCGTCAGCTATTGTGCCGGTTGAGACCATTGAGGTTAATGAAGAATTTTCATATGAAGAGATTCCAGTTTTCATTCTTTATAGACAAGTCCGAAAGTTGAGGAATAAGGAAATTGCCTCCGTGAAAGTGTTATGGCGAAACCAACAGGTTGAAGAGGCCACGTGGGAGGCCGAGGAATAAATGAAGAATAAGTATCCTCACTTGTTTGAATAGTTGTGTAACCCTTTCTTTTATGAACCTCTCACCTAAGAATTTTGTATTACTTGTTTTGTTAATGTAAAGGTGCTCCTTTTGATTATATGTTGTTTACATGAGGCCACGGTTGGTGTGATTATGAGTTATGTTATGTTATTGGATTCTGTATACGTTTCTAAGATGTGTTTCCCGGGCTCTCTTACAGGTGGATAGGCCTAGTTACAAAGGAAACTATGGCGAAATGTTTAGAAATTTAGAGAGTTAGTTAAATTTGGGGTTGCTAGTGTAGGATATGTTAACTGAGTTTCACAAGGTGCTAATAGTAGACCCTGACCCTCATTCGAGGATAAATGATCTTAAGTGGGGGAGGATGTAAGGCCCCGTAAAATGTTTCCTAAAAACCCGGGTTCCGTGATGCCAAGGTAGGCATAGAGGTTAATAATAGTAGAAAAATGTTGAACAGTGCGCTGGGATTTGAAGAAAAACGTTGGGCAGAAGTATGCACTTCTGCGGCCTATTCTGTGGCCGCAGAACCACTCTGCGGACCGCAGACTGGTTGCAGAGTGGGGCAGATTTTTGGGCATTTTGATACCCAATTTCACGGCCATTATGTGACCGTATAACTATTTCGCGGGCCGAATTCTTATCGCATATCCAGGCTTGGGATCTTTTGGAGGGAGGTTCTGCGGTGCACTATGCGACCGCAGAATCGTTCTGCGGTGCATTATGCGACTTCAAAATAGGTCTGTGGGCTGCATAGTGACCGTAGACCAGATCAGTTCTTTTCCAGTTCTGGTCCCCCCATTTTCGCGGTCATTATGCATACCGCATAACCATTATGCGGTCGCATATGCGACCGCAGAGCCCGTTCCGGAGCTTCATTTTTGTGGTTTTTAAACTCGACCCTATTTCATTAAAACACATCCCATGGACCATTTTGATCATTTTTTCTAATAGGTTTAGAGTGAGAGAGAGGGCCCTAGAGGGAGAAGTGATCTTCATCACATTTCTATTCAATTCTCACTTAAAATCTTGAAGATTATTAAGAGAGGCACCTAGGTCGTTTTCCTAAGAGGTAAGATTCTATCACCCAAACTCTTAATTTCAAAATGTTACTAGAATGGGCCATTAGTAAGGTAATTCATGGGTATGGGAGTGCTTACCTTGAATGCATGTATCATTGTACTATGTGGGAAGATTGTGAGCTAAAAATGATAGAGAATGGGTTGGGGAAGGATGGAATCCTCCACAAAAAGGGCCTTAAAGCATTGATGCACACCTAGTGTTTGATAATATGCTCAAATGAGCTAAAACCATGTTCATCTTCTTACTTTTGATTCAATTTTATTATATTGATAAAATAGATTAAAGTGGCTAATATTCCGGAACATCTTAGAGTTTTAAGGAGCTCAATTGAGTTATGTTGGCTAAACCCCCTTCTTCTTAGAATCAAACCCCACGGTGATCATGTAATTGGAGTAAGCCCTTGATCATTATAGAATTGGCGATTTCTAAATGTGTTTGTGTTGAAGGATGTAAGTTCAATATTTATTCTAAATGTTTCATCATGTTATCTTATCATTGAGGATGTGTTCAAAAATGTGGAATATGTGTTAGCAATGTTAAGACTTCATGTCAGGATCGAAATAAAGGTTGTTATGCCAAATTGTATGAAAAAACTCTATGTGCCTAACATTCCCAAATTGCTCATATGTGAATTTAATGTCTTGAATGGGAAGCCTTATTATTGTTGATAATGATAATGATATTGAATGCGAAAAAAGGGGTCTCGAACTATGAAATACGACCAAGTGCCAAGAATGGCTTTGTAATTGTAATCACTAGTGTCAATGAAACGAAAGTATATGAAAGAAGTACGATGTGAGATGATTGACTGAAAAAGGTAATGTATCAAATAAGATGGCCTAGGAGGTCGGGCCGAGATCGGACTCCGTGTAAGAACATGGTGGTATTGTGGATGAAATTCTGAAAAGGGTTGATGTCTCAAATGAGATGGCCTAGCCGATCGGGCCGTGATCGAATGTCATGTCGCACACATGGTGGTATTGTGCTGGAGAGTTATAATGAAATTATAGTAATGTCTCAGATGAGGCGGCCTAGCCGATCGGGCCGAGATCGGACTTTGTGTAAGAATACAGAGGTATTGTGAATTGTGGAATATAGGTATTAAAGGTCATCCAACCTAGTAATATGAAAATTGTCTTGAAAATGTATATGATCCTTAACTTGTTGTTTTACTATTTGTTTAAGACCTTATTAAATTCTTGACTATTCCTCTTGTATTATTATTCATTCTATTGAGTTAGTGTTCAGCTACACATACTAGTGCTATTCGACGGTACTAACGTCCCTTTTACCGGAGGCGCTGCATCTTTAAATGGATGCAGGTGGTTACATAGCAGACAGTGCAGATCACAGATAGTGCTGCATCCTCTTCTCAGCGGACTCAGTGAGCCCCATTTTATTTCGGGGTCATATATTGTACCTTTTGTTTAGATTAGGGTCACGTTTTGAGGTATAGCCGGGGACTTGTTGTCGGCACCATCTTTACTCTCTTTTGTATTTTTAGAGGCTCCGTAGACACTATGTGGGTTGTATATGAGTGTTGGAAATATTAAACAAGCTATGTTGTATTTGATCACTTGTTCCACTTGAACTATAAAAAATGTGTATTTTGAGACTTAAAGGCGCAATGAGTAATGATATGATTTAGGATTGTATGAATGAGATTCCTACTTTATAATTAATGAAATCACATCTTTTCTTGATCATGGGTTAATTGGGTAGAAAGTATCTAACATGTTTGCTCGGTTGAGCACCGGTCGCGCTTCCCGAGGATGGGGCGTGACAATTTTGTTGCCAAGATGGATTCACTTACGTGAATTAGTTAATATGCATTACTATACTTGATTCTTGAAAAGTTCTCTTAATCGTGTTATTTGACAATTTATATGAAATTTGTGGCATGAGGTTCTTGCAGTGTAGTGTGATTTATATTATGGCACGAGGTCTTTGTCATGCAGTTGTGATTTATATTGTGGCACGAGGTCTATGTCGTACGGTGTAATTTATATTGTGGCACAGGTCTTTGTCATGCAATGTGATTTATATTGCAGCATGAGGTTTTTATCGTGCGAGTGTGATTTATATTGCGGCACGAGGTCTTTTTCGTGTGGTGTGATTTATATTGTGGTACGAGGTCTTTGCCATGAGGATGTAATCTATATTGTGGCACGAGTTCTTTGTCGTGCAAGGGTGATATGTAATGTGGGCGCGAGGTGCCATGAAAATATGATTTTACTTGATGACTTGTTGTTGAAGTTGAGCCTTTATCTGTATTAAATTGTTACTTCCTGTTCTGATGAGATTTGCAGTTATTGCTACCTGTTATTTTTCTTGTTGCTAGTCTTGATATTTTTTGCACAAGCTATTTGACTAGTGAGTGTCTTGATTTGAACCTCGTCATTACTCCACCGAGGTTTGCCTTGATAATTACTGGGTATCGACTGTGGTGTACTCATACTATGCTTCTGCACATTCGTTGTGCAGATCCAGATACCTCAGAGCGTGTCGGTCATGAGTGAGTTGATTCTGAGTTGCTATGGAGACTTCAAGGTATACATGTTGTTCCGCTCGCAGGCCTCGGAGTCACCATCTATTCTTTTCCTTTCTACCGTTGATTGTACTTCAAACATTTATATATGTTGAGACTCATTATGTACCAGTGGTAGAGCTTATGACTCAATATTTACCGGGTTTTGTGATTGTAATTGTTGTATAATCAAATTGGCAAAGTTTTGGGCCTTTTTCTCAGTTTCATTTGATATTGAGCTATTATATTCTGTTTGGAGTTGTTGTGTGATAGACTTACCTAGTCTTAGAGATTAGGTGTCATCACGATCCTTAAGGTGGGATTTTGGGGTCGTGACACCTTTAAAGATTTGTTACTTATCAATTCGGTACCTAAGATAGTTAAAAAAATAAAATTTAATCCGCATTCTACATTTAAACCATGACAATAAATGCAGGAAATATGTTGGTACATAAATTTATATCACTTACTATCATTAATTAGTATTTATTTTTACCTTGAATTACCTAATTATGAATACATCTATCATTATGAATATCAAAAAGGGCGAAATACACCTCTTTACTATTGAAAAGTGTTTAAACTTACCATACATTATACTATCATCGTATATAGACCTCTACCGTTATACATTGATTCAAACTTGCCCTTTATTTTAACAGATAGAACATGGCAGTTATGGATCAAAAATCTCTATACCAATTTTAAAATACCCCAAATCGAAATCCACCCCTAAGTTTACCCGTTACCTGACCCATATCCCCCACTCAAATAACCACCCTAAAACCCCTATTTTTCTTCCTTTCTCCTAGCACCAGAGAAGATGTAACAAATAAATTCTCCAAAATTCTACAATCTTACAGAATCGATCGTAAAATTACTCGACATCAAAACTTACAATCTTTTTATTTTTTTCTTTTATATTTTGTAGAATTTTGGAGTTTATTGTTTAGGATCTAATTCTTGTAATTGAATTTGATATAAGTTTTTGTTTCTATGTTGAATCTCGATGTTCTTGCGGTTTACGACAAAGTCGCGAAAGAAATTAACAGAAGGACAAGGTACGGATGTCATTATAACCATAAAATACACCCATTTAAAGCTAATAACACAAGTATATTTATCATATAGATCTACCATTACAAATAGAGAAATCATATCACCTGTAGATAAATTATAGTAACCTACAAATCAACAATCAAAGGAGCATCAATTTCTTCCGTCTTGGATTCTAGCAATAACTAGGCCATAGCTAACAAATGATATTGATCGTCTTTACTTCTGCATTGGTAAAATGCGAATTCGATATATGGCATAATGAGGGACCGACACGTGGAGAATTTCAGAGTCGTGAGTTCGGAATATGAGAGTTGTGGTTGAAACTGCTCCCCAACTCGATAGGGAACCATTCGAGAAGGCAAAGCCGGAATAAGATCAGAAGCCCTTACTTATTATTGTTTTTCATGTATGACAACTCCGTGTTTTCACTAAAAAGTTCTGTTAGATATCCTTCCTTGAGTAAACGATCGATTTTGCTTCGGAGGAGCCTCCAATCTGACGTTTTGTGGCAGTGATCATTATGGAATTCACACTAGAATTTCTGTCTTCGCCTACTTGGATCCGAACTCATCTTTTTTAGACATTTTACTTTATCTCCCACATCACCAAAGGTTTCGACTCCTAAGCAGATAAATAGAGTTACCTTCACGGCAGTGAAGAAATTGACACGACCCAAAATCCCATCATAAGGATCGTGATGGCACATGAATCCTAAAACTAGGTAAGCCTATCACATAACAATATCAGGAAGAATATAACAACTTAATAATTTAATAGAAACTGAGAAATTGTCATAACACAGCCAAAACGGAGATACAACAGTTATCATCCCCAAAACCCGGTAATACTAAGGCATAAGCTATACATGGATTACATATGAAGGCAAAAAAATACATCACTGCTTGAAATACATAAACAACAGAAAAATAAAGTAAGAGGGTGGCTCCGAGGCCTGCAAACTAAACAACAAGGATACCTTGAAGTCTCCAACAGCTCTAGCTCAACTCTCGAACGATAAGCTCGATCCAAAGTACCTGAATATGCAAAACAATGTGCAGAAGCGTAGTATGAGTACACCACAATCAGTAGCTAGTAAGTATCAAGACTAACCTCGGTAGAGTAGTGATGAGGTTCAAGTCATGACACTCATTAGTCAATAACCTACGCAAAATATCAATAGAAAACTGATAATGGGAAGCATAACAGAACAAATATTAATAACCTCGAAGAATGTTTAACAACAACTCAATGCAGAATAATCTGGTTTTGCAAAAAAAGAATATCAATGGAAATGGGACATCTGTTAAAATATCAAATTCAACCAACAACTCATAAAGCACAAGGCGAAAACATTTAAGAAAGCACATTTGTGACCAAAACATCAACCCCGATTCCAACACATAAACAATAACAAAGTGTCACGCCCTGACCCTGGGGAGCATGACCGGCGCTCAATCGAGATACCCCGGTTAAGAAAGCCTACTTGATGCCTTCTATATAATCTTATCCATGAAAAATATAAAATCAATATCAAGAGATATACATGAGGAGAATAAAGTGTTCCACATTATTTTCCCATTATTCAAAAGATATACATTTACGATTTCCAAAATATTACAAGTTTATAGATATGATAAAAATAGGTTTGCCAAATACCAACACTTCTAGTTTAATTCCTAAAATCAGACACCACCTACAACCTGTCTATGGAGCCTCTAAGTACAACGGAAGTGAATAATGGATGTACCGGCGACAAGGCCCCAGCTATGCCTCAAAGCACAAAATACAACGTCAAATGACATAAAGCCCGGAACAGAGTAGGGCTCACCAAAACCTGCTGAGTAGAGAGTAACTGCTAACTAGGATCACGACCATCCGCTGATGAACCACCTACATCCATTGAAGATCTAGCTCCCACGGCAAAAGGGACGTTAGTACATATGAAATAGTACAAATATACAAAGCTAAATGTCCTCTTTCGAAATAGAATGCCAATATAAGAAGGGAAAAAACTATGGAAACAATAAGAAACAACCAACAATAACCTGGTGCCAATTTTAAAACATAATAATTTTCAAAATATGGATACAATACATATTTTTGGTTGGGAGATTATTAGTACCGATATACCACCGCGGTTTAGCACGGAGTCCAATCACTGCCCAATCGGCTTAGGCCGTCTCACCCAAAGGAATTTTATCTACATAAAGCGGCCCCGCCGCCTCGTCCCAATGTGTGCGGGTGGAGGTGTAATAACAATCACAATCTCTACACAAAGTGTCCCCGCCGCCTCACCCCAATGTATATGGGTGGAGGTGTAATAACAATCACAATCTCTACACAAAAGCGGCCCTGCCGTCTCACCCCAATGTGTACGGGTGGAGGTGTATCACAATCACAATCTCTATACAAAGTGGCCCCGTTGCCTTACCCCAATGTGTGTGGGTGGAGGTGTATCACAATAACAATCTCTACACAAAGCGGCCACGCCGCCTCACCCCAATATGTACGGGTGGAGGTGTATCACAATCACAATCTCTACACAAAGCGGCCCCACTGCCTTACCCCAATGTGTGCGGGTGGAGGTGTATTCCAGAGTTAGGTTATGTCAACCTACCCTTCCTCGATGACTAACGATACTCCCAAAAAAGTATTTTTGTTTTGCACTCAAATGAAACAGAAATAGAAATACATTCACCTCATGACCTTTCACACCATATATAGTTTTATTAATACTTTCAACCACATTCATATGATTCCACATTCAAGGCACGATGGCCGTTACTTGTATTACACACTTTCATTTCATTACTTTCAAGGATCATCATCTCAACATCAGCATATAGAACATTCCAGAACCATAACTTCAATATTCATTAATAATGAAAACTTTAAACACAATAGGTTTCTTCCCAAAGAATGGGGCAAACTGACCAGCAATAGAAACACACGTTAAAATCATAAACGAGCAATACACCATTTATTTTTGAAACACTTTTTTTCCAAAAGGGCAACAATTTCAACTAGTGAGTAGGTGAGAACTCGAGTCACATTGGAATTACTTATAAAGGAGAGCATGGTGATTTACGATTGAAACACGAATTCATTTCAAGTGCTCTAGTTACAACAACCATAGCCACATTTTATATCTCACTCGTACTTCTTCCACTTCCGAACTTAGTCATGGTTTATCAACAATAAGGACACTTGGAAATCGAGATTTAATATGTATATAACAATAAGAGTCTTAGCACATTGAGTTTCTTTCAATAATTGGCATAATAACTTGCAATGAAAACATGATTAAAATTATAATATTCCGACACATTGGTCACGCTTCAAAACATTCCCGAAGGAGAGCACAATATGATAGGAGCATTCGGTACACATTTCTAGTACATATCTTTCAACACAAGCTTATTCGGAATAGTAAAATTTATAAGGGAAAACTCAGAATATAGGAACTATGAACTTGGGCCAACCACACTAGAAACATACGGGGATATCATGGAATTCGATTCAAAAAGAGAAGTTTAGCCAACATACCTTGTTTGAGCTTTCCTTATGCTACTACAATGCCCCAACACATCTAGAATTAACAATCTATATGAAGATAGCGAAAATCGGTTAATAATTAGAAGGATTCCCATGGTGTATCTCTCTTAGGAATTTTGTCAAACACCTAGTATGCAAAATAGACTAAATAGCTCTACAATGGTAATCCCTTCCTCCCTCAAACAATTTCAACAAGAAACTAACCAAAATGGTTCATTAACCCCAGATACTACAACCTATTATCATATGCATGGCCTATTTCCAACCCCACAATACACTTGAACTCATAACCTCTTACATGAAAGCGTAGGAGTAGGACTTACCCGGATATATGATAATCTAGTGGTTGACTTCCTTGATTCTTGAAGATTGGTGCAAGAATGGGTGATTAGAATGCTAGATTTCCTCCTTCTCTCTCTAAAATACTCTTACCTCTCTAAAACCATCAAACATTCGCTTCAAAATGAGCCCCTAAGGCAATTTATCAAAATGGAATCGGGTTATAGAAATAGAAAAATGGACCCTCCGAACTCAGGTCTGCGGTCGCAAAATGGACTGCAAAATAGATATGCAGCCCGCAAAATGGGCCACTAAAGTAGTACCAAAAACTGGAATGGTCTGGACCGGTTTGCGTTCCGCATACCACTTATACGGCCACAGATTGGACCGCAAAATCACTCTCCAAATTTTTTCATGTCAAATCTGTGACGGATGTGCGGACCGCGAATCAACTATGCGATCGGATAATGGACCACAGAAAAACCTTCAAAATTCAACAAATTTTATGCTCAACTCTGCGATAATTATGCGGCCTGCGGATTGGTTCCACGGTCGCGAACTTGACTGCATGACTGCCTTCTTCTGCCAAAAAATTTCCATCAACTCCTCAGTGCATTCTTCAACTCAAAAAGTCTGTACCACGGCTCGAAAGCTCGTTGCTAAGATCTTTTTAAATCTCAAATGCATTAGCCCACCTCAGCACCACGAAACCTCAAATTCCTTGGCAAAATTTTTACGGGGCCTAACACAAAGGATAACCCTGTTGTTTGATGAACCTTGATAAAGTGCTAGCTAGGTGTGAAGAGACGAACTTGGTGCTAAACTGGGAAAAGTGCCATTTCATGGTACGTGAAGGTATAGTTTTGGGGCACAAGGTTTCAAAAGATGGTCTACAGGTGGATAAAGCAAAGGTGGAAACGATCGAAAAATTGCCCCCGCCGACATCCATCAAAGGCATTCGCAGTTTCCTGGGTCATGCAGGTTTTTATCGTCGTTTCATTAAAGATTTTTCGAAAATTTCTTCCCCTTTGTGCAGGCTTCTAGAGAAAGACGTTACCTTCAAGTTTGATGATGCATGTCTGAAAGCATTTGAGGAGCTGAAGGGAAGATTGGTGACTGCACCAATTATCATTGGCCCCGATTGGGCACAACCATTTGAGTTGATGTGCGATGCAAGTGACATAGCAATTGGAGCGGTGTTGGGGCAAAGGAGGGATAAACTCTTTCACTCCATTTATTATGCAAGCAAAACTATGAATCCAGCTCAGATGAATTATACAGTGACTGAAAAGGAGTTGCTTGCAGTGGTGTGGGCGTTTGACAAGTTCAGATCCTATCTAGTGGGAACCAAAGTCATCGTCTACACAGATCATTCAGCTATCAGATACTTATTTGAAAAGAAAGACGCCAAGCCGAGGCTGATTCGTTGGGTCCTCCTCTTGCAAGAATTTGACTTAGAGATCCGAGATCGAAAAGGGACAGAGAATCATAGTACAATTTTCCATCGACAGACCGACGTGCAAGCAACGCAGATGATTCAGACACTTGAGGATATGTTACATGATTGTGTTCTTGACTTCAAGAGTAGCTGGGATAATCATTTGCTGCTCATAGAATTTGCCTACAACAACAATTATCACGCTAGCATTCAGATGGCACCGTTTTAGGCTCTATATGGTTGGAGATGTAGATCTCTCATTAGTTAGTTGGAAGTTGGGGAAGAAATATTGATAGGTCCATACCTCATACATCAGGCTATGGAGAAGGTCAAGATCATTAAGGGACGGTTGAAAACTGATCATAGTCGCCAGAATTCCTATTTGGATATGCGTCGTAAAGGTTTGGAGTTCAAAGAAGACGATTGGGTGCTCTTGAAAGTTTCCCCCTTGAAGGGTGTAATGCGATTTGGGAAAGAGGGGAAGTTGATTATGAGGTATATTAGACTGTAGAGAATCTTACAGAGGGTTGGTCAAGTGGATTATAGGCCCGAGTTACCTCAAGAGTTGTCCTTAATACACTCGGTGTTTCATGTGTCCATGTTGAAGAAGGTAGTTGGAGACCCGTCACTCATTGTTCTGGTAGAGACTATTAAAGTCAATGAACAATTGACTTATGAGGAGATTCTGATTTTCATTCTTTATCGACAAGTTTGAAAGTTGAAGAATAAAGAGATTGCCTTCGTTGAAGTGCTATACCGAAACCAGCAAGTTGAAGAGGCCACCTGGGAGGCCAAGTAAGAGGTGAAGAAGAAATACCCTCACTTGTTTGTATAACCATATTGTTGTGTTTTAAAAGAATGTTAGGAGCTTACTTTCTATGAATTATGTTCAACTTGTACCATTTATGCTAAAAGCCTCTTTTGGTAATATAATGCCTATGATGTTAAGGTAGGTGTTGTTTTCATGCTATGATACATAGTTGTGTTATCAATATGCTGTTAGGACTGGTTTCTGAGGCTCTCTGACAGGTGGATAGGCCCAAATACAGGGGACACTCTACCGACATTTTTGGAAATTTGGAGAGGTAGTCAAATTTGCAACTTTTGCTGTGTGAATGAAGAGTTGAGTCACATTGGGTGTCTATGGAGGACGCTGTCCCTCATTCGAAGACGAATGATCCTAAGTGGGGGAGGATGTAAGGTCCCATAAAATCATGCCAAGGATTTGAGGTTTATGGTACTAAGGTATGCTAGTGTGTTTTGAAAGATTGTAGATGATACTAACCTTTTGGGTTGTGCAATGCATTGTGGAGTTGGTGGAAATATTTGTAGAATATGGAATTTATGCGGTCAATTATGCAATCGCAGAACATTTTTGCTGACTGCAGAACCACCGTGGATTTGAACAGAAGAAGATCAACATTGAAGGCCACTTCGAGGTATAATATGCGACCGCATAAAAGTTCGGACTATATATCCGTCACGTATTAACATGGGAGATTTGTAAGGCCCCGTAAAATTTTACCTAAATCGGGGGTTTCGTGGTGCCAAGATGAAATTGATGATTGTAGAGATTCTTCACGGCGAGCAAGCTCTCTGCGCTATGGACTTTTTTGGTTGAACAGAGCATTGGGGGGATGAAAATTTTTGGCAGAGCAGGGCATTTCTACGGTCCATTCTGCGATCGCAGAACTGATCTGCGGACCGCAGATCTGCCGCAGAATGAAACAGAAACTTGAGCTAATATTAGGACCATTATGCAGCTACATAATCGTTTCGCGGGCCGTATATTCGTTGCAGAGGTCAGCATAAGAAATTTCGAAAGGAGGTTCTGCAGTCCTTTCTGCGACCGCCGAATTGGTCTGCGGACCGCAAACCTGTTGCAGAGTGAGTCAGAAATGCCCAATTCTGGAGGACCATTATGCGATCCATTTTGCGGACTGCAGAAGTATTATGCGGTCATATATGCGACCGCATAATCGCACGGGGGCTTCATTTTTTCTAATTTTATGACCCGATCCTATTTGGATATATAGTCGTTGAAGACCATTTGTAAGGTAAAAATCTGATATTTTGAGAGTGTGGAAGTGCTCTAGAGTGAAAGGGTCTTCCTAAACTAATTGTTTACCAATCCTTTCTCAAGTATTGAAGAATTCACAAGAAAAAGTCACAAGGTCTTCATCCAAGAGGTAAGGTTCCATACACTAGTCTTCAATTTCGAGTTGGGGCAGAAGATGAATAATGGGGAGTGTAATTCTTAGGTGTGGGGGTGTTATCTATGCATGAATGTACCAACAATGTTGTAGGAAGGTTGTTGAGCTAAAAAGGGGTATATATTAGGTTGGGATGAAGGAGTCTACCATAGGAGGATCTTGAAACTTTAATGCACACCTAGTGTTTAATAAAATTCTCAAATGAGCTGGAACTATGAACTCCTTCCTAATTTGTATTCAATTTTGCTATATCTCTAAATAGATCAAAGTGGCTAAGCTTTTCAGAATATTGTAGTAATATAAGGGAAGCTCAAGGCGAGGTATATTGACTAAACTCCTCTTTTAGAATTAAACCCCACAATGTCCTTGTATGTACCGAGTTGCTCATTATAAATTGATTATTCTGAATAAGCCTTGTGTCAAAAGATATATGTGTTCAATATTTATTTCAAATGTTCTTTGTTGCATTGTGTGTTACCATTTGAGAATGTGTTCAAAGTGTGGGTTGCATATCTAAATGTTATAACTTCAAGTCGTGATTCAAATGAAAGCTATTATGCTGAATTGTGTATGAAATCTGAATGTGCTTAAGACTCTTACTTGCTCACACGTGTACTTAAAGTCTTGAATATAAATGTTTTGTTGTCGATAATCCGTGATGATGTTGAAAGTGAAAGAGGTGAGCATGAAATGTGAAACACGACAAACATGCCAAGTATGATATTATGTTTGGGGACACTAGTGTCAATGAAACTACGAAATGTGCAAAGGATGTTGAAATGAGTTGGAAACCATTTTAATAATGAACACTTTGGGAGTATCGTTAGTCACCGAGGAAGGGTAGGTTGAAATAGCCTGACCCCGAAACTACACATGCTAGTGTAGGAGTGGATTGTAATTATTACCCTTTATTGGGATGAGATGATTGCTAGAAAAAGGTAACGTCGATCCACATGACATTGTGGTGAGACGGCCTAGCCGGTCGGGCCGTGATCGGATGCCATGCCGCACACATGGTGGTGATTGTGCATGAAATTGTAATTGAGATAATGATTGAAACTGTAACAGTGATTGTGAATGTGGGTGATGTCTCCGGATTAGATGGCCTAGCCGATCGTGCCGTAATCGGACTCCGTGCTAAAATCACGGTGGTATATCGGTTCTAAGATCTCCCAACCTAAAATAATGGAAATTTACTTGAAAACTTATCTTGCTCCTAACTTGATTTTTTAGTATTGGTTGAGGCTTCCATTGATCTTATGACTGTTCTTCTTGTATTGTTACCTGATCTAATGAGAGGGTGTTTAGTCATATATACCAGTGCTATTCCATATGTACTAATGCCCTTTTTGCCGGGGGCGCTGCATCTTTAATGGATGCAGGTGGATCCGTAGCAGGTGATATTGATCAGTGATAACAGCACACCCTCTTCCCAGCAGATTTGGTGAGCTCCACTTCATCTCGGGGTCTTTCATCTTTTGTTCCCCGTATATTGTGTTTGAGGTATAGCCGAGGCCTTGTTGCCGTCATTATCATAGAATTCTTTTGTATCTATTAGAGGCTCCGTAGACACAGTGTGGGTCGTATATATATGGGCATTGGGAAAAATCAAACCAGTCTTGGTGTATTGGAATCACTTGTTTCACTTCAATTATGAAATTGTATGTATTTTGAGACTTTAAAATGAAACAACTAATGGTAATGGAATTAGTGTTGTTCATGAATCATCTTGGTGTTAATTAATGAAATTTTTCTTCTCTTTATTTATGAGTAAGTCGGGTAGAAGGCAATCTAGCAGGCTTGATTGCCCGAGTTATCTCGGTTGAGCGCCGGTCGCGCTCCCCGAGGTCGGGGCATGACGATATTTTGGGAAGGAGATTCTACGGTCCAATATGCAGCCGCAAAATTGATCTACGGGCTGCAAAATCAGCCGCAGACTTGAATAGGTCAGCCCAGATTTTGGAGACTATTTTGTAGACCGCATACATGTCATCCTATCTACGACTGCAGACCCGACACGAAGGTTGAAAATTTGAGAAAGTCTACCCATCCCAATTCTACTAAAAAGACATAAGGGGTCATTTTAAAGCAAAAATCTGATATTGTAGAGGGAGGGGAAGGGAGCTAGAGAGAGAAGGAGAAGCGCTAACATCTCCATACTTCATTTTCTTGTTCAAAGCCTTGGAAATTCAATAAGGAAAACTTGGAAGGTCTCCTACAAAAGAGGTAAGGTCTTTCCTCCAAAGCTCAATTTCGAATTTGGGGTTGAATGTGAGGAATGCGAGACATGATTCTTGGGTTAGGAGTAGGCATTTTGGTATGCATGTTCTAGTGATGGTGGTTTAGAAGTTGTTGAAGTAATGTGGGTGAAGTATTGGGTTGGGGTTGGTTGTGGGAAGAAAGATTTCCATCATAGAACTTTGTAATTGATTACGTATATTGATGTTTGAAGAAATGCCTAAATGAGCTAAACCTATGAGCACCTCCCTAATCAATGTTAAATTTGGTGATGTTACCATAGATTGAAGTTGCTAATAGTAGGAGGAACTTTGTAGTAATGCTATGGAAAAGCTTAATTGAGGTATGTTGGCTAAACACTTTCCGTAGAATTAGATTCCATGAATTTCTCATAAATTTCAATTATGGTTTGATCAAGTTCTTATTTCTGTCATTACAGTCTACTTCTATGGTTAGCTTGTCCAAAGGCTTACGATTTGACTCAAGTTTCAATTCTCCTATCATGTTACTCTCTTTTGGGAAAATATTTGAAATATGGTTATTGTATCTAATGCATGTGACTTGAATTCATGTTTCAATTACAAATCTTTAAAGTCTTTAAGACCCTTATTACTCATGTATTTAAAGTCATGATTTACAATTGTTCTTTATGTTGATGACTTATGTTGATCCTTGAAAGTGAAAGAACGAGAGTATGAAATATGAAATGCGGCCATTCTGCCAAGAAATGGTTATTTACATGCGAGGCAAATAGTGCCATTGAAATTAAAGAAATTATGAAGGGCTATGAAATGTATGTAATTCTTTTATATGACAAATGTTTTTTGGAGTATCGTTAGGTCACTAAGGAAGGCTGATTCACAAATTCCCGAGCCCGAAATTACACGTGCCGATGTAGGAGTTGATTGAGGGGCGAGTCTCCATTATATTATGATGTGATTATTCCCCTTGATTGGAATGAGATGATAGCCATCAAATGCCATGTTGATACACATGGAATTGTAGTGAGACGACATAGCCGATCGGGCGGGGATCAGATGCTATGCTACACATATGGTGGTATTGTATTGTTATGCCAACCCTCATGGATCGGGGTATGACGGCTGATCCGATTGAGTGGGGATCGGACTCCATGCCATAGGCATGGTGGTGTGTCGGTACCAAGGATCTCCGATCTTAAAATTACTTTTGCTTATTTGAAAGGTTTGCTTTGATTTTAACTCCACATTTAAATATTATTGATTTACTTACTCCTACTATGTTTCTTTCCTTTATGTCGGTATGCTATTCTTTGAGAGGGTATTTAGCTTTATATACTAATACTATTCCATATGTACTAACGTCCCTTTTGCCCGGGGCACTGTATCTTTAATGGATGAGGTGGTTCCTTAGCATGTAGCATTGATCGTTGATAGTATCATACCCTCTTCACAAAGGATTTTGGTGGGCCCCATTCTATATCGGGACCCATATGCTGTATTGTCTTCATATACATTACTTTTGAGGTATAGCCGCTGATTGTCAGCGCCATTTCCATATTCTCCTAGAGGCTCCATAGACATGTTGTGGGTTGTATTTTGATTGGGATAACAAACAAAATTTTTTGTAGTTGTTGGACATGTTTCATGTTTTAAACCATGAACTTGTAGTATTTTAGAAATCGTAAATGAAGTTTTTACAAGTAATGAAATTGGTGTTGTATATGTTATTCTTTGGTTTGTCTAACTCATGGAATTCATCATCACATTATTAAAGGGTATGGTTGGGTAAAAGGCATCAAGTAGGCTTGCTTGACTGGGATATCTCAGTTGAGTGCTAGTCACGCTCCCCACAAAGTCTCCTTAGCAATTGCGCCTAGATGACCACCAAAAACACATGTCTCTGCACCTGTACATCAGTGCAGAAGTGTAGTATTAATACGTAAATCAATGATTACCCAGTAAGTAACTTTCCTAACCCCAAAGAAGTAGTGATGAGGAGTCGACCTCGACACTTACTAGTGGTCCAATAAATTAAGTACAGTAAAAGTAGATAGGTATGAAGCATGGCAAGTAAAATAGTGAAGGCAGATATAGGTGCTTAATATGATCCCCAACTGAAAGATAAACACGAAGTCCTCAAATACCAGATACTTCCTCAAATGGAATACATGACGGTCAACACTAAATAAAATATCACGTCTCAAGTCATGAAGACTCATAAGTACGTTGACTCCATATCAATTATTTTGCACAATGTTGCGGAGGCGAGCGGCCCGATCCCATAAGAGTAATGGCACAATTTTCTTGTCATGACGTACGACCTGATCCATTAATAATAGTGTACACTGCCGAGGTTATATGACCTAATCCAGGTGCATCTCATAATACTACCGAGGAGAACGGCCCAATCCCAAAATAATATTGCTGAGGCGTTCAGCCCGATCCTATAGGAATAGTTAAATTTTGACGGGTCACTGCCCCACTCACGAATATATGTGTGAGTTATGATATTCAAGAGACTTTCGGTCAAACTCATACAACACGGGAGGAATCCATAAAGGGAAGTATAAATTTCAACTCCCAATCAAGTAGCTCATCCAGTATTTAAGATAGCAAGGTTCGATACTCTACACAAGTCAAGTCTCAGGCTAAATATGATAATTAAGGCATGTACACAAGCAAGAATAACTTAAATAAAATAATTAAAGCATGGCATGAGTGTATGTCTACCTGAACCTAATAAGGAATTCTAGCATACGCACGGACACTCGTCACCTCATACGTGCGTAGCTCCAAAAACATGTAGAACATAGGAAATATAATACCTACGGTGTAAATTTCCCCTCACAAGGTAAGACAAGGTACATACCTTGCTCCGAAATCTAATAATCGGCTATAGCGCTTTGATCGGAAACTAGTCAAACAATGTGCAAACCAATTTCGTGGTCACAATCCCAAATATAAAATTATTCCCAATTCTATGTCCAGTTCCGTGGTCAAAATCCAAAAATACTATTTTTAGGTTTTCCTCCAAAATTCCACAATTTCTACTAATTTTCATGTTAAAATCCATATATTTAACTCACAATGAGTAGGAATCACTTACCTCATGATAGATGACAAAAATGGCTTTTCCAAATCGCCCCAGTATCGGCTCTAATGGAAGAAATGAGATATAATGAGTCAAGACCTGATTTCAATTCTTATACACTGCCCATGTCCTTCCACTTTGCGATCGCGAAAGATCATTGGTGATTGCGAAGGCCAACCAACCTCTCCCAGGAAAGCCTTCTACGTGAACGCTAGACACCACCCACGATTGCGGACCTCTGCCTCTACAGCCTATGCGAATGCGAGCCCAGCCCCGCGAACGCAAAGGATAAACCTTCTAGCCTCAGACAAATACCTTCCGCAATCGCGAATAGCTCCCCGCGATCGTGAAGAGCAACCCTCCAAACCAGGCTACCTTGCTACCACTTTGCGTTCGCAACCCTTACCACACGAACGTGATGAACAACAAGACCAAGCACCGCGATTGGAAGCCTACAATCGCGATCACGAAGAGCAATTCTTCCCAGCTCCCAAACAACAGTCCGCGATCGCGAGCCTTTCTTTGCTATCGCGAAGAACACCCTTGACACTAGAAACCAGCAATCCCCAAACAAAATGAAAATGGACCAAAACCATCCTGAAACACACCCGAGGCCCCCGGGACGTCGTCCAATCATACCAACCAGTCCGAATACCTTATCCAAGCGTATCCAAAGGCTCAAAAGTCCATGAATAATGTCAAAATTACAAAACGACGATCAAAATCCTCCTTTTAACTTCTAAACCTTCAAACTTTGTTGAACGAGTCTGAATCACACTTAGACATTCCGGAACACGACCAAACTCCAAGCACAAGTTCCAACCAACTAAATGAACCTATCCAAGGTCCCGGAACACTGCCCGAAGTCCAATAACACCAAAGCCCACTCTATGTCAAACGTAGTAAATTTAAAAACCTTTAAAATGAAAACTTCTGATAATAAGCGCCAAAATACTCCCGGACCATCTAGAGCTACTCCAAGGTTTCAAGTTATAATACATGAAGTGAAGTTACTCAAGGTCTCAAACCGTCGAACGACCTGCTAGAGCTCAAAACGAACGGTCGGGTCATTACATTCTCCCCCACTTAAACATACGTTCGTCCTCAAATGTGCCAAGAACCATTCCAAAGTTGCCAAAAATCATTGTTTAACACCTCGTCCACCTGCCCATGCCATCACTATCCAAATGAGCACATTAGCTTAACCCAGGCGGAAGATCCTTCTCGCTACCTTAGCCCACAAGCCTTAGAAACTAACCAACATCCGAAATTTCTATAAAATCAAATTTCTTGAATACATACACTGTATCAATCTCCACAAGCTGTACCAAAACATACACATACACTCAAGTCGTAACCACACTACCCACCACATAATTTAAATGCCTTCCAACCATTCTGGAAGTAAATGTTTGAACCCAGCATCGGCAATGCACCTCATGAAACATAACAATCCTGTGTCAAACCTCGCAATACTATAACAATGAAACAGACATACAAAATCTCATAACCACCCATCAAATCAATAAATCATGGAGTTCCTCCATTTGACAAGAACCATTACCGTATTCTGAACTGATTTGTGACATTCCCCCTCTAGTCATACATTAAGCAAGTCTGATTGCATTGATTTCATGTGCAACAACCACGTCTCACCCAGTACAAGTTGCTCGGGCAATAAGCCACATCAAACACTGTCCAAAATCTCATATGACATCATCATTGTGCCAATAAGACACAACTTAAATATGACCAATAAGGAAAAATGAACCCCTGTATAGAACTATCCAGCCCATGTAACGAATACAACAACCAAACAAATGCTATGAACCTGTCTCAGAGATAAGAAACAAAACATAAAACATAAGTTTAACAAACCGTACACAACATCTCACTGTTGCGGCGTGCAACCCGATCCACACATGATACCATTGCGGCATGCAACCCGATCCAAACATCATACCCATGGCGGCGTGCTACCCGATCCACACATAATTTTCTGCATTGCAACACCCGTCAAGCCATGATGCTCCTACTCACTGGACACATGTATATCAACCACAAGCATGCCAAGTGCATAAACATAACTTTGGGGAGATAGATAGCACCATGCACTACAAGTCTAAAGCACGACTAGGGTGCCATAAACAAATCAACATCTCGAGAGCCATCCCGCTCACATAACACCACAAGACTACACATGATCACCAAACACGTGTGAAAAATCAAGTCGCCCCACAAGCCACATGGCATAAAAAAGTAACATGCGAAATAGACGATGACAAGAATAACATCCACCACACCCGAAGACTCATCCATAAATAATGCTATGCAGAATAAGCATATCTGATCTGGTATAGAATATGCATTCACATTTGGTCTACCAACGGACCTCAAAGCCGATTCTGATCATCCCAAAATCGGTCAATAACCTTCCAAAGATCCACAATGACCCTATCCATGACAAATATGATCAACAGTCAAATTCGGAAAAAACTTCCACAGTCTGCAACTAAAGGAATAAAGCGTTTCTCAGACATAAACTGTCCAATCAGCAACTGTACCAGAATCTTCATACCTGACACGTCATGCTTACACAATCATCCTATGGGAGATACTCACACAACCTTTCACACCAGGTAGTTTATTATGCACATCCATAGATACCAACAATTACTATTTTTGTAATGTAAGTCAAGAATCCGCAAATAAATACACAATGCCTCTTCCCCTAGAACACTATTCTCAGGCGACACTAAAATATCGCCAACATACTCTAAACATATGAAATCTTCCCCCACTCCTTCGATCTCGTGACATCCCTGTCAAAACGGAATTGCAACCTTGATCCTTCAATTCTAATTCTACACTACTCACTGCACGTATAATGTTATTAAGCGAGAGTGCCGGAATCTCATCATAATTCAGAGCCACAAGTAGGAATAACACTTCATCGGCTAGAAACCTTTCACTTAAGGTGGAATGTCGCACACACCCATAAAATTCCTTACTCGAATTACCCCTGATTTTCTCTTCCTCGGTCATAACTAATCCGCTAACGTACCTCTAACAAAAGACTGCAAAGGCACATAACCACATGACCCAATCATCGATGATAGGCTCCCCCACTTAGCTTTAAGAAATAATCGCAAAATACAAGGACCCATAATGGCTTCTCCTCCTAGCTACCATGATCTCACACGTTAGTCAAATTTCTCACATGCTCTTGTTGTACATATCATAGCACATCCCAAATTATCAGCCCCAATGCACACTCAACTGCATGACAGTCGCGCCACTTTCCTCAGTCAATCCAGACTCACATTGTAGTACATACCTCCCATTGGATATAAAGTGGAACTCTTTATTGGAATTTCATCAGAAATCATGAAACCCCCAACCGTCTCACAGAAGATAGCCCCACATGTGTAACCTCATACGACATCCCACAATGACATTGCCATAGGTACATCTACCATGAAATTAGTCAATTCTTCTGGGTTCACACTCATCCACCATCCGTAAGAATCCGTTCATTCCACTAACATCAATTGAAGGTCCAACAATACATTTAAATTTAAAGCCATATAGCATCCCAAAATGATAGTCAAGAATTCGCATCCCTCTACATTCCAAGCAAACTCTTTTAGTCACATTCAATCTTCCTAAGTACAGCAACCACCACCTCAAATGAAATACACAGATTTAGTCATTTTTCCACCATGACCCAAATCGCTCTAAGCTTTCTCAAAGCATGTGGCTATCCTATCACAAAATCCATATGATACGCTACCACTCCTACTCTAATTTAGCCATCTTCCGAAGTGAATTACTCGGTCTCTGCTGCTCGTACTTGACCTGCTAACAATGCAACCAGTGCAAGGCATAGTAGAAAAATGAAGACCCTCATACTGACGAGCCTTAATGCACTAAAATAAGGTCAACGACACCACAACACAAACAAGAATTCCACCAAGTTCGAAAATATCAAATCTTGATGATCCATCAACCGAAACATGAACATCCATAGTCCACTTGCCTTTCCTCCACTGGAATAAAATGTCGAATATCCCAATCAAGAACCGAATAATCCTCTCCCAAATCATTCGCTACCACAGCACATAAGTAAGCACCCTACCATTTACACCAGCACTGCGCGATAACAATGCGAGAAACATCACAATACACCGTGTATAGCCCTGAACCTAAGGGCAACACCAATACTGGACTAAAATGACTGAACACTCCTCCACACGGTGACAATAACAGTATGCCCGTATACGCAGAAAACAAACATCATGCACCATATCCATAGCATCTCCACAACTCATCGGTGCCCAACTGATATTGAATGCCCGACATCGCATATGTGCATGAGCATCTACTAGAACATACAATACTACTGCAACAACTCTCTAAAATAGAAAATAGATAGAATATAATAAATGGATAGGACGGGGATTTCGTGTGCTGTAGATCGTAAAGTAGAGAGCAACTCACAACAAAGTCTCCTTAGCATCTATGCCTACGTGCCTAGAAGACCACCAAAAGTACTTGTCTCAGTATCTTCACAATTAGTGTAAAAGTGTAGTATGAGTACGTAGATCAATCAATGCGTACCCAATAAGTATCTAGCCTAACCCCAAAGAAGTAGTGACGAGGTGTCGACATCGACACTTACTAGTGGACCAATAATATAGGTACATAATACGATCGCCAACTGAAGGATAAACACGAAGTTCTCAAACCGGATACTTCCTCAAATGGAATACATGATGGTCAACACCAAATAAAATGTCACGTCTCAAAGTAATAATGATTTCCTATTGTGGCATATAGACCGATCCCATAATAAAAGTGTACACTACCAAGGTCATATGGCCCGATCTAGATGCATCTCAGAATACTGCCAAGGTGAATGACCTGATCCCATAATGATACTGCTGAAGCGTTCCGCCCGATCCCATAGGAATAGTGTAAACATTGACGGGTCACTGGCCCCACTCACAAATATATGTGTGAGTTATGAAATTCAAGAGACATTCAGTCAAATTCGTACAACATGGGAGAAATCCGTAAAGGAAAGTATAAATTTTCACTACTAATCAAGTAGCTCGTCCTATTTAAAATAACAAGGTTCGATATACTATACAAGCCCAGTCTTAGGCTATATGATAATTAAGGCATGTAAACAGCAAGAATAACTCAAATAACACAATTAAATCGTGGCGTAAGTCTAAGTCTAGCCGAACCTAATCAGGAATTCTAGCATACGCATGGACACTCGTCATCTCATATGTGCATAGTTCCCACAACATGCAGCACATAACAAAAATAATGCCTACGACGTAAATTTCCCCCCCCCCCCCCCCACAAGGTTAGCCAGGAGACTTACCTCGCTCCGATATTCGATATTCGGCTCCAATGCCTCTCTAACACCTCAAGTCAATGCCAACCTATCCGAAACTAGTCAAAAAATGTGCAAACCAGTCAAAATATACTCCAAGACTCATAATTTAACAACTAGAAAAAATTCCCAACTCTTCACGAAATGTCAACAAAGCCAACCCCCGGGCTTACGCGCCTGGATTCCAAAAATTCTCGAACAGAAATAATACCCATAGCACCAAGAACTCAAATATATAATTTATTCAATTTCATGGTCAAAATCCAAAAATATCATTTCTAGGTTTTCTTCTAAAATCTCACAATTTCTACCAATATTCATGTTAAAATCCATATATAAACCATGTATTTAATTCACTATGAGTAGGATTCACTTACCTCATGATAGATGACGAAAATGGCTCTTCAAAATAGCCCCAAAATTGGCTCCAATGGAAGAAATGAGATACAATGAGCTAAGACCCAATTTCAATTCTTATACACTGCCCATGTCCTTCCTCTTCGCGATCGCGAAATAGCCCTCGCGATCGCGAAGTCCAACAAGCCTCGCCCAAGTAAACCTTCTACGCGAATGCAAGAAACCACACACAATCACGGCCCTCTGCCTAAATAGCCTACGCGAATGCGAGCGCAGCTCCGCGAATGCGAAGGCCAAACCTTTCAGCTTCACACAAATACTTTCTGCGATCGCGAACAGCTCTTCCCGATCGCGAAGAGTAACCCTCCAAACCAGGCCACCTCGCTAACAATCCGCATTTTTGACCCTTACCATACGAACGCGATGAACAACAAGACCAAGCACTGTAATTGCAAGCTCCTAGTCGCTATCGCGATGAAAAATTCTTCCCAGCTCCTAAACAACACTCTGCCATTGCGAAGATCACCCCTGATACCAGAAACCAGCAATCCCAAAACAAAGGAAAATGGCCTGAAACCATTCTGATGCTCTCGGTACCCCATCCAATCATACCAAGCAGTCCTAATACCTTATCAAAACTTATCCAAAGGATCAAAATGCTGGGAATAACATCAAAACCACGAATAAACAATCACAATCCTCCTTTTAACTTTAAACCTTCAAACTTTGCTAACGCGTCCGAATCACACTTAGACAACCCGAAACACGACGAAACTCCATGCACAAGTTCCAACCAACTAAATGAACCTATCCAAAGTCCTGGAACAATGTCCAGAGTCCGATAACACCAAAGCCCACTCTAAATCAAACCTAGCAAATTTCAAATCCTTCAAAATGCAAACTTCCGATATTAAGCACCGAAACGCTCCTGGACCATCCAATATTCAACCCGAACATACGCCCAAGTTCAAAATCACCTTACAAACCTGTGGGAACCTTCAAATCCCGATTCCGAGGTCATTTACTCAAAAGTTATACCTTGTTTATCTCTTTCAACTTAAGGCTTCCGAATTGAGAATTATTCTTCCAAATCAACTCCGAACTTCCCGAAAAGAAAAACCGACTACACGTGCAAGTCATAATACATGCATTGAAGATACTCAAGGTCTCAAACAGCCGAACAATATGCTCAAAACGACCGTTTGAGTCGTTACATTGGAAAATTTCTAAACCTTCAAATTGCCAACTTTCGGCATAACTAGCCAAATCAACCTAGGAACCTCCGAATACAATTCTGAGCACACGTCGAAGTCCAAAATAATTATACAAACCTATTGGAGCCATCAAAACATCTTTCCGAGATCATTTTCATAAAAGTCAATCCTCGGTCAACACTTCCAACTTAAGCTTCCAAACTAAGAACCAAGCATTGCAAATCAATCCAAAACATTTCTGAAACCAAACCAACCATCCCCAAAGTCACATGACCACAAATACACACACAGACAACTTCAAAAGGGAAAACAGATCTCAAATACACAAAACAACCGGTCAGGTCATTACATTCTCCCCTTCTTAAGGTAACATTCGTCCTCGAACTACGAAGAGTCGTTACAGAGCCATCAAATCACTGTAAAAACTTACCATAAACATACACACAGGTGATTACATGCCACCTAAATCCACATAATCCTGTCAACACCATCTCAACTGAAGATCACTCCTCCTGCTCTTATCGATAAATCTTAGAACTATATTTCAGCATCCAAGCTTTATCCCAAGACCCGACTCTCACATATACACACTGTATCAACCTCAAATGGCTGCAACAAATCATAAATACCTTAACAAGGTATAACCACACCACATAACATATCAATCATATGTGCATAGCAAGCCCTCCGACCTCAATAGCCGCCCATTACCAAGCCTTGCACCGGTAAATAACCTCATATCGACTAGAACCTTGTTCCAAACCTTGACAACACTGCAAATGATGTAAGAAACATATGGAAATCCATACTACTCACCCAACGCCATGTAGTCACACACAACGCAGTTCGTACCCATCAAACACAATTCAAGTATAATTGAAGATGGAAAGAAAAACGCATGAGTGAATTATCCAACAAATACTACAGGTACAACCCCCATCAATACCATACCATGAATCCATTCCACAAGGAGAAGCAAAATAAACAGAATAATCTCAAAGAATCTCATCCTAACATAACCCCACCATGGCACGTAGCCCGATCCAAACATACCGATACGCCTGAAAACATGAGGATTGCATCCTCAACTCAGAATCACAAGTAGGATAAACATCCCGTCAACCAAAAACCTTTCACTAACTCAATCATGTAGAACAAAACCACAACGTGAAACAGACTTCCCATGCCTGTAGGGCACCTCAACCGCAAGTTGTGGCCAAACCATCTCGAACTCACATCCAAAAGTCCACCCTATTACATAACAAAAGGTCATCCCTAGTCTCATAATCCCCTAATAGCGACCCTACGAGGACGAATAACAGGGTCCACCACAATAGAACCCTTAACAGGCGTAGACGCATAAACATAGTACAAGAATCACGAAACATAACCATATATGAAGCAAGATAGTATGACTCATACCACTAAATAGGATTCACATCAAATAAAACTGATGCATCTCTATGAAAAATCGAAACAGTACCTGTAATGACACTATCTAGTGCAGCAACCTCAGTCCTACCAGGGAAAGCATAACAATGGGCCTGGCCCCATCTTCTCGTATGCCCTCTACCCGCCTGTCCCCCCACCTCTAGCTGGTTGTGCAGGTGGAGTAGCAACTGGAGCATAACCCATAGCTTGAGTAGTCTGTTGAGGCACACCCGCCCGGAGTCTGGGATAATGTCACGCCCCGACCTCATAGAGCTGGACCGGCGCTCAACCGAGATACCCTGGTTAAGTAAGCCTGCTAGATGCCTTCTACCCAACCTTGCCCATTAACAATATAAGAACCAGTACAATTGATAGACATGAGAAGAGTCAAGTGTTCCACATTATTTTCCATTACTAAAGGATATTCATTTATGATTTCCAAAATATTACTAGTTTTATAGATATGATGAAAAACATCTTTGCCCAAATATCAAAACTTACTACTTTAATTCTCAACATCAAACACCACCCACAACCTATCTACGGAGCCACTAAGTACAACAAAATAGAAGAATGGAAGTGCCGGCGACAAAGCCCTGGCTATACCTCAAAACATAAAGTACAACGTCAAATGACATGAAGCACGAAACAGAGTAGGGCTCACCAAAATCTGCTGAATAAAGAGTAACTGCTAAAGATGATCAAAATTGCCCGCTGACGAACCACCTGCATCCATTGAAGATGCAACGTCCCCGGCAAAAAGGATATTAGTACATATGGAATAGTACTACTATGTAAAGCAAAATGTCCTCTTTATAAATAGAATGCCAATATAAGAAATGGAAAACCATAGAAACAACAAGTCACAATCCACAATATCCAAATGCCTATTTAAAACATAACAATTTTCAAAATACGAAAATAATATATATTTTATTTTGGGAGATCATTAGCACCGATATACGACCGTGGGTTTAGCATGGAGTCCGATCACGCCCGATCGGCTAGGCCATCTCCCCAAGAACAATGTGGTTTGACATGTGATGCGAAGAAAAGGTGTTACCAAGAATAGTACCAGCCGATCGGCTAGGACGCCTTCCCACATATGCCGTGTGGGTTGCCTTTCCAATTCATAGCTAATATCAATCTCATCCCAATTAAGGGAAATAATCACAATCACATCAATACTTTAATCTCATCCTACATTTTCATTTCTTTACTTTCATGGATCATCATCATAAATATCAATAAATAGAATATTCTGGAAATCACTACGTTAGGTTTATTAATAATGCAAACTTTAAACACAATGGATTTCTTTCTAAGAAAGGGAGTAAATTTATTGGCAATTGAAGCATAAGTTAAAATCATAAACGTGTAACACATCATTTGTTCTTGAGATACTTTTCCCCGAAAAGGGCAATACACAATTTCAACCCATGAAGACATAAAAGCTCAAAACACATTGGAAATACTTACAAAGCATAGCATTAGTTAACATAGCCACATTTGGGCATGACTTGGGTACATAAGCTTTTAGGCAAATCTATTTTCGAAGTCAGTTTGGAACAACTGAATCAAGGCCTATTTCATAACCTTTCTCACATCATTTTATTTCCTCAGCACCATTAACCACAAGTGTAAGTTTCATTCTTGGCACGTTGGCCACACTTTATATCTCCAACCCACTTCTTTCACTTTCAAGCATCCTTATAGATTATCAACCACAAGGAATTTCAAATCAAGACTTTAGGTACACATATAAGCAATTAGAGTTTTAGACGCATGGAGTATTCTTTCCAAGTTAAGCATACTGGACTTTTATTCGAAACACGACTTAAGCCATAACATTTTAATACACATATCATTCTTGAACACATTCATGAAGGATAACATAATATGATAGGAACATTCAGAACACATTTTGAATACATAATTCTCGACACTTTGCTTACTCGGGACAATTGAATTTATTGAGAACAGCTCGGAACATGAGAATAAGGAACTTGGGCTAACCATACTTGAAACTTATGGGAACATCATGGAATTCAATACTAAGAGAGTAGTTCAGCCAACTTACCTTGTTTGAGCTTTCCTTAAGTTACTACAATGTCCCAACACTTCTAGCAATAACAATCTATAGGAAGATAGCGAAAATCGGATACTAATTAGAAGGATTCTCATGGTGTAAATCTCTTAGGAATTTTGTCAAACACCTAGTATGCAAGATAGACTATAAAGCTCTAAAATGGTAATCTCTTCCTCCCTCAACCGATTTCAATAATAAACTACCCAAACTAGTTTATTAATCCCACATACTACAACCTATTGACACATGCATGGCCTAATTCCAATCCCACAATATACTTAGACCCTAAAATAACTTGTATGGGTGGTATAGGATAGGAACTTACCCAGATAGATGGTGGTCTAGTGATTGACTTCATTGATTTTTGAAGGTTGGTGAAAGATTGGATGATTAGAATGCTAGGTTTCCCCCTTCTCTCTCTAAAATGCTCTTACCTCTCTCTAAAATTATCAGACAATCGTTCCAAAATAAGCCTCAAAGGCTATTTATTAAAATAGGGTCAGGTTATAAAAATAGGAAAATTGACCCTTTGAACTCAGGTTTGCGGTCGCAGAATGGACCGCACAACAAATATGTGGCTCGCAAAAATGATGCCAAGAACTGGGCTAGTCTAGACCTAGTGTTGAGATCCTTCTCGAGCGACTCTCTCTCTCATGTGCATGTGACTCATATAGGTTGAACAGTCACTTTACTCCCTTTATGAGCATTGTCATATACCCTTTTCACTATCCAGTAACATGAGGGCATATCTCAGCACCTATCATATGTGTACATGTTAATTGAAAGGGGTCACTTGTCTGCATAAAGCTCTTCTGAAACTTGGGATTCTCACAAATTCGTCATAAGAATATCTATTGTTCGCCCATCTCAGTATAACTTTCATGTCTACCTGGATCATGCCTCAGTGAATAAATCACTTTTTTCCTAATATTGTAGTCACCCATGAAGTGGCCTAGTAGTCCAGCTTGAGAGTTACTATGACAGAAACATGTCTAGCTCATAGCAAAGTGTTCATTCTCTCTAACTGATACATAATTGTATCCAAATATTAAGATGTCCTAGCTATGCGGTTTCACTCGTGAAAGGTTGAAATTATATTCTTTCAGATTTTGGCACATATCATGAGCATATTGATTTGAAAGACAAGTTTTTCGTATCTCTAGTCCTTTCATAGAGGATCAACTATCGGGAAGGGTTAAGCTAGCAGAATGATAATAATCTTACAAATGTTCATCTTCTTTTTTTTCTACCTCATGGGCTTGTGGCATAGATTACTTGTGTCAGTTAATGTTATGAGCGTAACAAAATTTTGTGTATTTTGAAACCCATATCACATTCTGGGTGCCAGAATCTTCTCATTTTGAGTTAAACTGATTTTCCCCACGCTCAAATGGGCGACTAGCATCACGTACTTGGCTATTTCTCTTTGAGGCTTACTATTGCCGAACAAGGCACATATGGAATGAAGCAATTGTTACTATCCACTACATAACTCATTGTCTTCCAAGAATAACTGATGCTAATGTCTTTATCCTCCCGATCATGCCTCTCACATGTCACATGTCTAAAATGGCTCACTTCTTTTACATCTCGGGATCATGTACATGGTTCCCACATTATCAATCTGTACTAGTTAACTCTATGTCCTATTTGTCGAATCGATGATGTCATCACAATGATTAATCATGTTAGCGCTATTGGTAGTAACCCTCGCATCCCTTAGGATATAACATCCTGTAATGCCCTGCTCAGCATATTGATGAATTCCTGAACAATTCCAGCTCAACCTCGAGCCCCGTTGTTCCTCCTTGTATTAAATCTACAGATAGTAGTAGGTTCAGCATGTCAGAGAAGAAGCATCATTCCATGATCGAACATATTGGTTAGGAACTCTATAGTCATATTCATTCTAGAACATCATAGAATAATGGTTGAAGGTCGCCAAGGTTATAGTTTGGGTATCCGACATAGAGATTTGGAGTTGAAGAAAGTGAATAGGTTATTCTCAAGATTTTCTCCATAAAGATATTATGTTAATTGTTAAGAAAGGTAAAGTAGGTGTAGTGCACATTGGGCCTTATGGAATCTTCAAAGAATAAGGCCATGTTATAAGTATGATGTTTCCCCATCGTGGTCCTCTATGCACCTAGTGTTTCATGTGTCTACGTCAAGGAATAAAGTAGGAAGTCCTTTGTCTATCATTCTGGTGGGAGCTATGGAAGGTTAAGTTGATGGATAATTGGCTTGTGAGAGGTCTTTAATTATCATCCTTGCTAGATAAGTCCGGAAGTTGAGATTGCCTCTGCCAGGTGCTATGGCTAAGTATGTGAGTCTCGGAGATCACCTTGAAGGCCGAAAGTGTTATGGAAAGGAAATATTTTCACTTCTTTATAGAGCCAAATGGATATGGTTCAAAAGGTAATTTTTATGTGTTATGATTTAAATGTGTACAGTTCATGTCAAGATACCACTTCTGTTAATGTAATTCCCTTAATGTTGAGGTCAGTGTTATTAATATATATTGTGATGCTTTGTTCAGTTGTGGATGTATTGTTAGGAGTTGTTTTGGTAGGTCTCTGGCATGTGGATAGGCCCAATTACAGAGGGAGACTCTACCGAAATTTCTGAAAAATTTGGGAGTTAGACAAATTGGGGGCTTATGATGCGTGAAAGGAGAAATGAACTATGTTGAGTGTTCGGGCATACTCTACTCCTCATTCGAGGATGAATGATCCTAAGTGGGGGGGGGGGATGTAAGGACCCTTAAACTTTCAATTAGGGATTCACATTTTGTGGTGCTGAGGTAGGGTAATGTCTACGGATGTAGTAGTTAAGCTCGCCACGGTACGAACTTTGTGGGTTGAAGACTGCATCGAGGTATTGGTGGAAAATTTTGTTAAAGGGAATGTTATGCGGTCAGATTCGTGACCGCATATCCTTTCTACGGGCCGCATACCCGGCACAGAGTTGAGCAAAAAAATGGTTGAATTTTGAAGGTCATTTTCCGATCCATTATGCAATCGCATATCCATTTCGCGGCCCGCATTTTCCATCACTAATTTGGCATGAAGAATTTTGTTGGATAATTATGCGTTCTATTCTGTGACCGCATAAGTGGTCTGTGGACCCCAGACCCGTCGCAGACCGGTCCAGACCAGCCCAGTTGTTGTCATCATTTTCGTGGCCCATTTTGCGGGCCGTATATCTGTTATGCGATCCATTCTACGACCGCAAACCTGAGTTCGGAGGGTCCATTTTTCTATTTTTATAACCCGCTCCCATTTTGATAAATAGCCTTTGGGGATCATTTTGAAATGAATGTCTGGTAAATTTAGAGAGAGGTAAGAGTATGTTAGAGAGAGAAGAGGAAGGCCTACCGTTCTAAGCACCCGTTCTTGCACCAATCCTAAAGAATAAAGGAAGCAACTTACTAGACCACCATCTATCCAGATAAGTTCCTGTCCTATACTACCCATGCAAGTTATGTTAGGGTGTAAGGAAATTGTGGGATCGGAAATAGGCCATGCATGTGACAATAACTTACAGTATGTGGGGTTGATGAACTATTTTGGGTAGTTTCTTGTTGAAATTGGTTGAGGGAGGAAGGGATTACCATCGTAGAGCTTTGTAGTCTATTTTGCATACTAGGTGTTTGACAAAATTCCTAAGAGAGTTACACCATAGGAATCCTCCTAATTAATAACCGACTTTGGCCATCTTCTTATAGATTGTTATTGCTAAAAGTGTTGGGGTGTTGTATTAACTTAAGGAAAGCTCAGGCAAGGTATGTTGGATAAACTTCTCTCTTGGAATTGAATTCAATGATGTTCCCATAAGTTTCAAGTATGTTTGTCCCAAGTTCCTAATTCCCATGTTTCGAGTTATCCCATACAAAATGTTACTATTCCAAATAAACTTGTGTTGAATGATATGTACTAAAAACGTGTACCGAGTGCTCCTATCGTATTGTGCTCTCCTTTGGGAATGTATTGAAATGTGACCAATGTGCCAGAATATTATGATTTCAATCATGTTTTTAATTGCAAGTTGTTATGCCTAATAGTGAAAGAAAACTCAATGCGCCTAAGACCCTTATTGTTCATATTCACGTTTAAGGCCTTGATCCCATATGCTCTTACTGTTGATGACCTATAAGTATGTTTGAAAGTGAAAGAACTAAAGTGAGATATAAACCGTGACCATGGTTGTTGTAGATAGTGCATTTGATTTGAAGTCGTGTTTAAATAGTAAATCACCATGCCCTCCTTCATAAATATTTCCAATGTGATTTGAGTTCTTACATACTTAAGAATTGAAATTGTGTATTTCCCTTTCATGAAGAAGTATTTAAAAAGATACAGTGTATTACTCGCTTATGATTTTTTCTACTTGTTTTGTGATTACAAGTCATTATGCTCTATACTTTGAAAAGGGATCTAATGTGTTTAAAGCCTTCATTAATAATGAACTTAAACTTGTGATTTCCGGAATATTCTATATGTTGATGTTTGTGTTGATGATCCTTGAAAGTAAAGAAATGAGAGCGTGAAATGTGAAATACGGCCACCTTGCCATGAAAGAAGAATCATAAGTATGGCCAAGAGGGCCAATGAAATAATAATTATGTTGTGAGTAGTTGAAGTTACAAACGAGGCTATATATAGTGTGAAAGGTAATGAGGTGAATATAAAAATATATTTGTACTTTTGTTTCCCTTTTGTGCAAAAAAAATATATTTTTGGGAGTATCATTAGCAAACCGGGGAAGGGTGGGTCATAAGGCCCACACGCGAAACTACACGTGCCGGTGTAAAGGTGAATTATGATTATTCTCCTTATTTGGGATGAGATTGAAATATTGATGTGATTTTGATTATTCCTCTTAATTGGGATGAGATTGATATTATCTGTAAATTGGAACGTCAACCCACACGGCATATGTGGGAAGGCGGCCTAGCCGATCGGGGGGAGATCGGACGCCATGTTGCGCACATGGTTGTACTACTCTTGGTAACACCTTTTCTTTCGCATCACATGTCAAACCACATTATCCGTGGGGAGATGGCCTAGCCGATCGAGTGTGATCAGACTCCGTGCTAAAAACACGGTGGTATATCAGTGCTAATTATCTCCCAACCAAAAATATATATTAGTTTCATATTTTTGGAAATTGTTATGTTTTAACATGGCATTTGGATGTCATGATTGTTACTTGTTGATACCATGGTGTTTCCCCTTCTGATATTGGCGTTCTATTCCGAAAAAGAACATTTAGATTTACATACTAGTACTATTCCACATGTACTAACTTCCCTTTTGCCGGGGACGCTGGATCTTTAATGGATGCAGGTGGTTCATCAGTAGGCAGCTTTGGTCCTCGTTAGTAGTCACTCTCTATTCAGCAGGTTTTGGTGAGCCCTACTCCATTCCGGGCCTTCTGTCATTTGACGTTGTATTTTGCACTTTGAGGTATAACCGAGGCCTTGTCGTCAGCACTTCCATTCTTCTCTTCTGTTGTACTTAAAGGCTCCGTAGACATCTTGGGTAATGAACTAGAAGTGTTGATATATGTCAAACATGTTTTTCATCATATTTATAAACTTTTAATAATTTGGAAATCGTAAATGAATTTCTTTTGAATAATGGGAAAAGAATGGGGAACACTTGAATCTTCTCATGTCTATCTCTTGTACTGATTCTTATATTGTTAATGGGCAAGGTTGGGTAGAAGGCATCTAGTAGGCTTGCTTAACCGGGTTATCTCGATTGAGCGCCGGTCACGCTCCCCGAGGTCGAGGCATAACAGTCATGTCGTCTCCCAAGAAGGAATTAAGGTTGACCATTAGAAGATTGTAGCGGTGAAGAATTTGCCTAGACCTACAACTCCAAATGATATTCGCAGTTTCTTGGGCTTAGCTGGGTATTAAAGGAAATTTGTGGAGGGTTTCTCTGCTCTTGCCTCTCCATTGACTAAATTGACGCAGATGGCGGTTAAGTTCCAATGGTCAGATGCTTGGGAAAATAGCTTCCAAGAGTTGAAATCAAGATTGACTACGGCACCGGTGTTGAACTTACCAGAGGGTACAAATGGGTTTGTGGTATATTATGATGCTTCAAGGATCACACTTAGGTGTGTATTAATGCAACATGGTAAGGTGATAGCTTATGCTTCTAGGCACTGTGGTCCGCAGACCACTTATGCGGCCGCAGAGTGGACCGCAAAATCGCCCAACAACATTCTTCATGCCAAATCTGCGATTGCAAATGCGGACCGTGAAATGGATATGCAATTGCAGAAGGGACTGCAGAACAACCTTCTAAATTCAACAAATTCACCGCTCAACTCCGCGATGATTATGCGTCCGACGAAATGGTTCTGTGGTCGTGAAACTAACCACAGAATCGCCTTCTTTAGCAAACAATTTCCATCAACTCCGCAGTGCATTCTTCAACCCAAAAGGTCTGTACCGCGACGTGCAAGCTCGCTGCGAAGAATTTCTACAATCCTCAAACATTTAAGCCTACTTCAGCATAACGAAATCTTAAATTCCTTGGCAAACTTTTACGGGGCCTTACAGACAACTCTCACCATGTGCATGATATCCCCACATTCAAAGCAACCTCTGTACCGACGTGGTTGTTGAAACTGTCTGAAATGAGTGTTCTGGGACCCATGGCTAACTAGAGCACCATGTGAAGCCTGAAGTGCAGACTGAACTAGTTGACCAACAAAACCTCTACCATAACGCGACCCACCCCAAAATATGGATCAATAGATCCGCTAACTCCACAAGGATTCTTAGCATCCCTACCCTCCCTCTCCTGACCGCGGATACGATCCAACCTTCTAGCGATCTCTACAACTTGCGAAAATAAAGTATTAGTCTCCAACTCCCGCACCATCCTAAATCTGGGACCATAACTGAGTCCCTGAATAAATCGACGGACTCTCTCTCTCTTATAATAGAAACCAAAGCAGATGCATGATGAGATAACTCTGCAAACCTTATAGCATACTCGGACATAGTCATAGTTCCCTGGCTCAACTGCTCGAACTCGGCGTGCAATGCATCCCTGAGGTCTGAGGAACGAACACCCTCCAAAATAGGTTAGTGAATTGAACCCAAGTAAGTGGTGCTACATCAGCTGGCCTACTCTCCTCATAAGCCTGCCACCATCAATAGGCCAACCACACCAGCTGGAAAGTAGTAAGAGCGACCCCGCTCAACTCCACTATGCCCATGGTGTGTAGAATATAGTGAAACTAGTCTAGAAAACCCTATGCATCCTCAGAAGCTGCGCCACTGAAAGTAGGATGGAAATACTTCTTGAACCTCTCTAACCTCTTCTTCTCCTCCTCCGACGCCACTGGACAAACCTTCGACTGAACTGCGATCACGGGTTGCACCAGCATAACGACGGAAGTTTGATCAACATGAGCCCGCTGCTCTAGAGTACGGGTGGCGGGGGTCTTAGCTCCTTCCCCAACCTGTGAAGTAGCTGGTGCAACTAGGATCAATCCTTCATGATCCAATGTACCAAACATGCTCAGAAAGTGTGCTAAAGTCTCCTGAAGTCCAAGAGTAGCAATAGGCACCTCGGGTGCCTTCTCCCCATCCGGAGCTACTGGTGGTTCCTCAGTTGTTGCTCTGGTAGGTGCTCTAGTTGTAGTACATGATCCTCCTCGGCCTCTACCTCTACTCCGGCCCCTAGAAACACCGTCTATGTGGATAGCATCACCAGTAACTACAGCTCGTATTCTCAGCATCTATGAAGGAATGAAAAGACAAAGACATAAACTCTAAGATTAATAAATCCGCAAATAGGAATAAAAGAAGTGAGATTTCCTATAGTTTTGTAGCCTCTCGAAGATAATACAGACGTCTCTATACCGATCCGCAATACTCTACTAAACTTTCTTATGACTCGTAGAATCCATGAACCTAGAGCTCTGACACCAACTTGTAACAACCCAAAAATTCCACCTTAAGGATCGTGATGGAACCTAGTCTCTAAGACTAGGTAAGGCTATCACATAACAACTCCGGACATAATAAAATAACTCAATATCAAATGAAACTGAGAAAAAGGCACAAAACTTAGCCAATATGATAATACAACAATCACAATCCCAAAACTCGGTAATACCGAGTCATAAGCTCTACCAATGGTACATAATGAGTTTCAAAATACAGAACTATTTGAAGTACAATAAATAGTAGAAAGGAAAACAATAGAAGGTGACTTTGAATCCTGTGAGCGGTACAATAGGTATACCTTGAAGTCTCCACAACAACTTAGAATCAACTTACTCACGATCGGCATGCTCTGAGGTACCTGGATCTGCACAAAGAATGTGCATAAACATAATATGAGTACACTACAGTCGGTACCCAGTAAGTATTAAGGCTAACCTCGGTAGAGTAGTGACGAGGTTCAAGTCAAGATACTCACTAGTCAAATAGCTTTTGCAAACAATATCAAGAGTAGCATTAGGAAAATAACAGGAAGCAATAACTGCAAATCTCATCAGAACATGAAGTAACAATTTAATACAGATAAAGGCTCAACTTCAACAACAAGTCATCAAGTAGAATCATATTTTCATGGCACCTTGTGCCCACATTACCGATCATCCTTGTATGACAAAGAACTCGTGCAACAATATAGATCACATCTGACCGGCAAAGACCTCGTGCCATAATATAAACCACACCGCATGGCAAAGACCTCGCGCCACAATATAAATTACACCGTACGAAAAAGACCTTGTGCCACAGTATAAATCACACCACACGAAAAAGGCTCATGCCACAATATAAATCACATCCTCACGGCAAAGACCTCGTGCCACAATATACATCACACCGCACGGAAACAACCTGGTTCTAAAAGGTAATCTGATTCTGTATCAATTGCAAAATAACACGATAAAGTGAACTTTTCAAGAATCAAGTATAGTAATTTATGTCAACAATTTCACGTAAGTGAATCCATCTTGGCAACCAAATCATCGAGTATTGATAGAAGCATAGATTAGCATGTTGGGAACAATACAATAAAACATGTAGAAATGCATGACACACATAAAGAAGTCATGGCACAAACCTGAATACCCCTTTCCAACACCACACAAACATCATCAACAAAATTCCCCAGGCCATCACATATCATTCCAAAAATGCCACCCTTATCTCAGTACGTGCGCAACAATAAAGTAAATGCCCGCCTTGTCTCGCCACATGTATTTTAATAATCATCCCATCTTGTCTCGCCACATTCCCAAACATGATATATATATATATATATATATATATATATATATATATATATATATATATATATATAGCGTGCCTTGTATCGCCGCATGCGCAATATCAGCAATAACAATAGCACGACAAAAACCTCGTGCAAGTGCCCCAACAATCCGCTCAGCAAGTCCACGTGTGCCAAAATTATAACAACACAACATACCAATAATTGTCATCAAGACATCAACTCACAAATCTGCCAACGCAGTGCACAAGGACAATCAATAAGGAAAAATGGATGGGTTTTCAACATATAACATGAATTGAGCTTACCCAAATAGCAACAATTTCACAAACGCCCAACTTGGCCAATTAAAGAAATAGAATCCTAAAACATGATCTCCAACATGGAACATGAACACAAGTAATCATCCATGTAGTGTAGAGATCTCACAATCAAAATAAAGCAATAAGGGTATCCTCGGGTCATATCCGGTTAAAATCACACATACGACCGTGTGCACACTCGTCACCTCGTGTACACATTATTTCATACATATCACAATTAAGCGAATAAGCCAATTACTAAGAATTAATTCATTCACACAAAGTCAGGAAAGATACTTACCTCAAATTGCTCAAACCAACACTCAAAAATGGCTTTTCCTTTAAAATTCACCTCCGTTTAGCCCAAATCTAACAAAAAATAATTTAATAATATCAAATAATGCAAGAGAAACCAATTTCGATTAATAAAGTTAGTATATTTACACAATTCCCCAAAAGTCAATAAAAGTCAACTCCGGGCTCGCCCGGTCAAAACTGAGCTAAAGGGTAATTCTCAACTACTGATATCCCCACGAGTCCAAATTTGTGTATGGTTTTCCAATCCGAGTCCAATTCGAATCTCAAATCACAAATTTTACTTTTTTCAAAACATAGTCAAATATCCCAAAAAATTCTCTTCAAATAGCATAATTTAGATGTTAAATCTCATAAATAATCATGTTATACAATAAAAATTGAGTCCAAATCACTTACCCAATTACTTTGTATGAAAATATCCTCCTAAAACCGCCTCCCACCGAGTCTATGGCTCAAAAAAGTGATAAATAAGGCTAAGTCCCAAAATAACCAGCTATAAAAAAGCTGGAGATGTCGCATTTACGACCTAGGGTACGAAAATGCGACCCTGAACAACACTGAGAATGTTCCAAAAGCGACAAAATATTTGCAAATGCGAACTCTGATCCTTCGCAAAAGCGACCGATGGATCGTAAATGCGGTCAGCCACTTGCCCAGCTACCCCCTTGGCCCTCCTTCGCATTTGCGATATGTTCCTCGCATTTGCAAGACCTACAGCACCAGCCCAAAAACCAGAAATTACTGAACAACTTGAAACACTCCGAAATGAGTTCGAAACTCGCCCGAGCCCACAGGGCTCCATACCAAACATTTACACAAGTACATAAACAACATACGAACTCGCTCGAATAACATATAAAATCACGAACCGAACACCAAAGCACATAGAAATATAAAAACAAACGTATTTGATTTTTAATATTAATTTTCTTAATTTTCTTTTTGAATATAATGACATATTTATAACAGACATAAGAATATATAAATCTCACACTCTATAGGTAAAACATTTTTAAATGTTTAAAGACATCCAAACAAAGAAAGAATTGTTACTTCGTAAAAAACAACAATGCCAAATAAATGGGAAAGAAAGTCAAATCATCTAGTCTTTTTGATTTATTCCAAAGTAAGTAATTTTTTAAGAAATCAAGAAGGTATTAATTTCTTTCTCCCAAAATTACCCTTGACTAATAAATGGTTGACTTTGTTCAAATTTAAAAAACTCCTTTCAAAACTTCTTCACAATTTTTATTCATTAATATATAGAGAGAGATAAAGAATTTTTTAGCAAGCTATGTTAAGAACCTAAGCTTAAAGTCACAGTATAAAATAAGAAAATAGACAAGGGATGTAGATGGAAAGAGAGAACCTTCTTATTTCATCACATGTTTCCCGTGTGTATGCTATATGATCCCCAATACCTTTATTTATAGGGTTTCATAGAGGCTTACAATAAAGTTACTTTAAACATGGTATTAACTACTGGAATCATGTGGGAAGATCATGGGGAAGGTTATGGAGGCCTGGGAGTTATGGAGATAATGAAGAAGAGTAGTGGGTATTACTCATTTAGGATTTACAGACATCCACCATAATATAATATTTCATAACACTCCTCCTTGGATGTCTAAAGATAATGTGCTTCATTAAAATCTTACTAGGAAAAAAATCTTGTGGGAAACAAAATCATAGTGAAGGAAAAGGAGTACATATATGTAGTAATACGCATCGCTTGTTGCCTCATTAAAACCCTTGTCAGGAAAATCCAGTAGGAAAAACCTTAGCTAAGGGAAAAAGAGTACAGTGTGTATTTGCATCCCCCTGATGAAAACATTACTTTATTTCTCGGAGATGATGCATTTTAATCATTTAATTCAACTTCTCAAACATTGAGGTTGGCAATGCCTTAGTAAACAAATAAGCCAAATTATCACTTGAACAAATTTTTTGAAAATCTATTTTACCATTCTATTGAAGATTGTGTCTGATAAAGAATTTTGGTAAAATATGCTTTATTTTGTCTCCTTTGAGCTATGCAAGACGCATTGTCTTTAATATTATTGGAATACACTCGTCAAAGAAAAGTCACACGTCTCATTTGTGTTGAGTCACTTAATTTATAAGTTGTTTGTATGTTGGTATGAAAAATGAACTTCAGGTAATGCCATGTATTTGCACCCAACAAATCTTTGACAATATTTGTTAGAATAAACAAATCTATATCAATGATTCTCTTAAAATATAATACTTATTGCTTCTAGTGTATCCATATTGCAGTAAAATTAAACCTTGCTGGTATAATATTATTCTATTGAAGATTGTGTCTGATAAAGAATTTTGGTAAAATATGCTTTATTTTGTCTCCTTTGAGCTATGCAAGACGCATTGTCTTTAATATTATTGGAATACACTCGTCAAAGAAAAGTCACACGTCTCATTTGTGTTGAGTCACTTAATTTATAAGTTGTTTGTATGTTGGTATGAAAAATGAACTTCAGGTAATGCCATGTATTTGCACCCAACAAATCTTTGACAATATTTGTTAGAATAAACAAATCTATATCAATGATTCTCTTAAAATATAATACTTATTGCTTCTAGTGTATCCATATTGCAGTAAAATTAAACCTTGCTGGTATAATATTATTCTATTGAAGATTGTGTCTGATAAAGAATTTTGGTAAAATATGCTTTATTTTGTCTCCTTTGAGCTATGCAAGACGCATTGTCTTTAATATTATTGGAATACACTCGTCAAAGAAAAGTCACACGTCTCATTTGTGTTGAGTCACTTAATTTATAAGTTGTTTGTATGTTGGTATGAAAAATGAACTTCAGGTAATGCCATGTATTTGCACCCAACAAATCTTTGACAATATTTGTTAGAATAAACAAATCTATATCAATGATTCTCTTAAAATATAATACTTATTGCTTCTAGTGTATCCATATTGCAGTAAAATTAAACCTTGCTGGTATAATATTATTCTATTGAAGATTGTGTCTGATAAAGAATTTTGGTAAAATATGCTTTATTTTGTCTCCTTTGAGCTATGCAAGACGCATTGTCTTTAATATTATTGGAATACACTCGTCAAAGAAAAGTCACACGTCTCATTTGTGTTGAGTCACTTAATTTATAAGTTGTTTGTATGTTGGTATGAAAAATGAACTTCAGGTAATGCCATGTATTTGCACCCAACAAATCTTTGACAATATTTGTTAGAATAAACAAATCTATATCAATGATTCTCTTAAAATATAATACTTATTGCTTCTAGTGTATCCATATTGCAGTAAAATTAAACCTTGCTGGTATAATATTATTCTATTGAAGATTGTGTCTGATAAAGAATTTTGGTAAAATATGCTTTATTTTGTCTCCTTTGAGCTATGCAAGACGCATTGTCTTTAATATTATTGGAATACACTCGTCAAAGAAAAGTCACACGTCTCATTTGTGTTGAGTCACTTAATTTATAAGTTGTTTGTATGTTGGTATGAAAAATGAACTTCAGGTAATGCCATGTATTTGCACCCAACAAATCTTTGACAATATTTGTTAGAATAAACAAATCTATATCAATGATTCTCTTAAAATATAATACTTATTGCTTCTAGTGTATCCATATTGCAGTAAAATTAAACCTTGCTGGTATAACGTTATACTCAATCTAGCAAGAAACATAAGTACACCCATTTCACTAAGACACAAAAATAAATCATATATGTCATACAAGAATTGATGAAGCTTTATTTAACAAACTTTTTGGGAACCTTTATGTGCTTCAGAATAATATAAATCCTTCAAGGATTTTTATTTTACGCATATCAAGTTTTTCATGTATTGCCGGATTAAAACCTGAAAATTATTTCATCCAACACAGGAGAATATGTCTCTATATAACTAATATCAGGATATTTACATAAGATATTGTCACGACCCATAATTCTAACCTATCGTGATGGCGCCTATCTCGAAATTAGGCAAGCTGACAATCTCAATAAACCACAATTTCTTTTAAGTCAGAAAATATAATATTTAAATATAATACAAAAATCTCGCAAATACCGATAAGAACACTCCCAAAATCCGGTGTCACTGAGTACATGAGCATCTAATATGAATACAAGTCTAGAAAATATGATCTATAATAGTCTGAGACCAAATACAGTAAATGAGGAGATAGGGAAGGAGAGGCAAGGTCTGCGAAACACGACAGCTACCTCAGAATCTCTAGAATAATCAGCTGTGTGAAAGAATCAACACCCGCTATGTCCGGAAACACCTGGATCTGCACACGAAGTGCAGGATATTGTATGAGTACAACCAACTCAGCAAGTAATAATAATAATAAGGAACTGAAGATAATGACGAGCTACACAGTTATAGTTCAGTTTTAGTAATTCCAGCAGAGAGTAGACATGCTATCAATTCCAGTAGTTTAAGTCAAATCAGTTTTATACAGTTCAAGTTCACATAATCCGGATATAAAATATTTCAGATAATTTAACAATAATGACAGATAGCAACTAAATGCAACAACAAATAAAAAGCAAGTACAGCCTCTCACGACAACAATCACTCACTGGGCTCCCAGCCCTCAGCACTCACTCTCAATGGGTTCCCGCGCTCACTGGCGGTGTACAGACTCCGGAGGGGCTCCTACAATCCAAGCTCCATAATCCGCACAGACAACTCACGTGCTGCATGGACAACTCACGTGCTATAATATCCTACACGGATAACTCACGTGCTATAGTATCCTTACCTCACCGACAGTCCCTCGGCCTTACCCAGTCCTCAACTTCTCTAGTCTCTCGGCTCTCGGAAATCACAAAGAGCAATCCAAACAAAGATAACATAGTGTATCAACAAAATCAAGAAAGACTGAAGTATGATACGCAAGTAAAATTATGACTGAGTACAAGACAACAATTAGCAAATAATTCAACAAGTACGCAACCTCTGTGGGTCCCAACAATACTATCACATAGCCTAAGCATGTTTTCTAACATGATTTACAGTCAAATTCCTTCAACACATAGAGAGCATATAGCTAACAAAAAGTTATTCAACTTTACATTTTCGCGGGACGGACCAAGTCACAATCCCCTCGGTACACGCCCACATGCCCGTCACCTAGCATGTGCGTCACCTCCAAAATAATCACATGATAAAAAACCCGGGGTTTCATACCCTCAGGACTAGATTTATAACTGTTACTTACCTTAATCCGAGCAATTCTTTATTCCAATAAGCCTTTGCCTCGCGAATTGGCCTCCAAACGCCTCGAATCTATCCATAAATAATTCAATTCAGTCAATAAAATTTTTTGGAATTAATTCCATATGAAAATAAAATTTTTCCACAAAAATCCAAAATTTAACTCAAAAATCGTCCGTCAGACCCACGTCTCGGAACCCGACAAAAGTTACAAAATCCGAAAGCCCATTCCACCATGAGTCTACCCATACTAATTTTACCAAAATCCGACCTCAACTCGACCTCCAAATCATCAAATCTTATTTCTAAATTTCTATATTCAAATCTCCGATTTACACCTCAAAAACATGTAATCTAGTCGGATTAGTCGTTTACACATAAGTCCACATCCGGTCAACTTTTCTAACTTAAATTTTCAACTATGAGATTAAGTGTCTCGTTTCACTCTAAATTCTTTACGGACGCGAACCAACTAACCCGGTAAGTCATAAAATAACTGTAAAGCATAAATTGAGCAGTAAATGGGGAAATGGGATTATAATACTTAAAATGACCGGCCAGGTCATTACATTAACCCCTATTAAACAAACGTTCATCCTCGAACGAGTTTAGAATAATACCTGGAGTCTCAAATAAGTGTGGATATTTGCTCCGCATCTCCTGCTCAATCTCCCAAGTAGCTTCTCCGACTGTTTGGCCTCTCCACTGCACCTTCACTGATGCTATGCTCTTTGACCTCAGCTTTCGAACCTTCCGGTCTAAAATAGCCACCGGCTCCACATCATAAGTCAAATTACCGTCCAGCTGTACCGTACTGAAATCCAGAATGTGAGACGGATCCTCGACATACTTTCGGAGCATGGATACATGAAACACTGGATGAACACCTAATAGATTAGGTGGCAAAGCAAGTTCATAAGCCACTTCTCCAATCTTCTTAAGTATCTCAAAAGGCCCAATATACTGAGGGCTCAACTTGCCCTTCTTCCCGAACCTCAACACACCCTTCACGGGTGAAATTTTTAGTAGAACCTTCTCTCCAACCATGTGAATAACATAACGAACCTTCCTGTCACCATAACTCTTTTGTTTAGACAGCGTCGTGCAAAACCGTTCTTGAATTACTTTGACCTTCTCTAAAGCATCCTGAACCAAGTCAGTACCCAATATCCTAGCCTCACCCGGCTCAAACCAACCCATCAGAGAACGGCACCGTCTCCCATACAAATCCTCATACGGATCCATCTGAATACTTAATTGGTAGATGTTATTGTAAGCAAACTCCGCGAGTGGCAGAAATTGATCCCAAGAACCCCCAAAATCAATGACACAAGCACGTAACATATCCTCTAATATCTGAATAGTGCGCTCGGACTGTCCGTCCGTCTGAGGGTGAAATGTTGTACTCAACTGAACCTGGGTGCCCAATTCTCACTGCATTGCTCTCCAAAGCTGTGATGTAAATTGTGTGCCCCGATCTGAAATGATGGACACTGGCACACCGTGTAGGCAAACAATCTCACGAATATAAATCCCAGCCAACCGCTCCGAAGAATAATTAGTACCAACTAGAATAAAATGCGCGGATTTGGTCAACCGATCTACTATCACCTAAACAACATCAAACTTTCTCAAAGTCCGTGGAAGCCTAATTACGAAGTCCATGGTAATACGTTCCCATTTCCACTCCGAATTTCAAGCCTCTAAAGTAATCCTCCTGGTCTTTGATGCTCGTACTTTACCTGTTGACAATTTAAACACCGAGCTACAAATCCAACTATATTTTTCTTCATTCGCCTCCACCAAAAGTGTTGCCTCACATCCTAATACATTTTCGCGGCACCTGGATGAATGGAGTACCGCGAACTGTGAGCTTCCTGGAGAATCAACTCATGCAAACCATTTACATTAGGCACACATAGCCTGCCCTGCATCTATAATACACCGTCATCTCCAATAGTGACTTCCTTGGCATCACCGTGATGAATCGTGTCCTTAAGGACAAGCAGATGTGAATCATCATACTGGCGCTCTCTGATGCGACCATATAAAGAAGACCGAGAAACCACACAAGCCAAAACTCGATTCGGCTCGAAAACATCCAATCTAACAAACTGGTTGGCCAAGGCCTGAACATCCAAGGCTAAAGGCCTCTCTGCTACCGTTAAATATGCTAAGCTACCCAAACTCTCCGCCTTATGCCTCAAGGCATCGGCAACCACATTGGCCTTTCAGGGATGATAGAGAATGGTAATGTCATAATCCTTAAGCAACTCCAACCACCTTCACTGCCACAAATTAAGATCCTTCTATTTAAACAAATGTTGTAGACTCTGATGATTAGTATATACCTCACACTGGACACCGTACAAGTAATGCCGCCAAATTTTCAAGGCATGAACAATAGCTGCTAACTCAAGATCATGGACCGGGTAATTCTTCTCATGTACCTTTAACTGTCTGGATGCATAGGCAATCACCCTACCGTCTTGCATATGCACTGCGCCGAGACCAATACGCGACGTGTCACAATACACAATATAAGACTCTGAACTTGTAGGCAACACCAATACTGGAGTTGTAGTCAAAGTTGTTTTGAGCTTCTGAAAGCTCTCTTCGCATTCATCCGACCACCTGAACGGAGCACCTTTCTGGGTCAATTTAGTCATAGGCGATGCCATAGACGAGAAACCCTCCACGGAGCGACGATAATAACCAGCCAAGCCGAGAAAACTCCGAATCTCAGTAACTGAAGATGGAGTGGTCCAACTCTGAATTGCCTCTATTTTCTTTGGATCCACTTTAATTCCTTCACTGGACACTATATATCCCAAGAATGTCACCGAACTAAGCCAGAACTCACACTTAGAGAATTTGGCATAAAGTCTCTCCTCTCTCAGCCTCTGCAATACAATACTCAAGTGTTGTGCATGCTCCTCCTGGCTATGTTAGTACACCAGGATATCATCAATAAATACTACGACAAATAAATCAAGATATGGCTGGAATACACTATTCATCAAATGCATAAATGTTTCTGGGGCATTGGTTAGCCCTAAAGAAATCACAAGAAATTCATAGTGGCCATAACGAGTTCTGAATGTCGTCTTTAGAATATCCGAATCCTGAATTTTCAACTGGTGATACCCAGACCTCAAATCAATTTTGGAGAACACCCTCGCCCCTGAAGCTGGTCAAATAAGTCATCAATACGCGGCAAGGGATATTTATTCTTGACTGTAACTTTGTTCAACTGCATATAATCGATGCACATCCGAATAGTACCATCTTTCTTTTTCACAAATAGAACCGGTGCACCCCAAGGTGACACACTAGGCCTAATAAACTCCTTTTCAAGGAGTTCCTGAAGTTGCTCTTTCAATTCTTTTAACTCAACTGGTGCCATATGATACAGAGGAATAGAAATGGGATGAGTGCCCTGCACCAAGTCAATACCGAAATCAATATCCTTGTCGGGTTGCATACCCGGCAGGTCTGCAGGAAATACATTCGGAAACTCTCACACGACTGGTACTGAATCAATAAGAGGAGTATCAGCATCAACATCTCTCACAAAGACCATATATGACAAACATCCCTTTCCAACCATACACTGGGCCTTCAAATAAGAAATTACCATGCTAGGAACAAAATCTAGAGAACCTCTCCATTCAACCTTTGGCAACCCCGACATTGTCAATGTCATAGTTTTTGCATGACAGTCAAGAATAGCATGACATGGAGATAACGAATCCATACCCAGGATTACATCAAAATCAACCATACCGGGTAATAAGAGATCAACTCTAGTCTCCAGTTCCCCAATAGTTACCACACACGACCGATACACAAGGTCCACATTAATAATATTGCCCACCGGTGTAGACACACAAACAAGTGAAACTAAGGACTCACAAGGATTGTCCAGATAATGAGCAAAATACGATGATATATACGAATAAGTGGATCCAGGGTAAAATAATATAGAAGCCTCCCTATGGCACACTAAAACAATACCTATGATCACTGCATCTGAAGCAACAACATCTGGCCTAGCAGGAACAGCATAGAATCGGGCCTGACCGCCACCTGATCAGCCTCCCCCTCTTGGGAGACCCTTAGCTACCTGACCCCCACCCCGAGCTGGCTGGGCGGGTGGTGTAACTGCTGGTGCTGGTACCGTTGGTCGAGAACTCTGCTATAGAGCCCCACTCAACAGCCTAGGACAATCTCTCTTGAAATGAACCAATTCTCCGCACTCGAAACAACCCCTACTCTGATGGAACTGCTACTCCTGATGAGAACTATGCGCTGGTAGTGCACTGAATGAAGACTGGCCTGAGTGAGCACTGTAAGCACTGTGGCTAGCTGATGCACCACGATGAGCAGGATGACCCTTCTGAGCGTGTCTGTAAGAACGACCCCTACCGCGGTAAAACTGACCCCCTGAAGGAACACTGCTAAAATCACCTGAACCACGAGGCCTCTTACCCTCCCTCTCAACCCATTCCTGACTGCGAACCATCTCAATCCGACGAGTAATGTTAACCACCTCGTCGAAAGTAGCACCAGACACTCTTTCTCTAGTCATGAGTAATCGTAGCTAAAAAGTGAGGCCATCTATGAACCTCCTGATCATTTCTCTATCTATGGGAATCAACCAGATAGCATGACGGACCAACTCTGAAAATCTTATCTCATACTGCGTCATGAACATATCACCTTGACGAAGCTGCTCGAACTGCCTGCGCAGTTCCTCTCTGCGGGACTGAGGCACGAACTTCTCCAGGAATAGATCGGAGAACTGCTGTCAGTTAAGAGGTTTTGCGCCGACCGAGATACATCTCTCGTAAGCCTCCCACCATCTGAAGGCAGCCCCAGAAAACTAAAAAGTAGTGAACGAGACCCTACTGGTCTCCAGAATACCCACTGTCCGAAGCATTCGCTGACACTTATCCAGAAAATCCTGAGCATCCTCTGACTCAACACCGCTAAATGGTGGAGGTCGAAGCCTATCAAATATCCCAAGCCTCATCTACTCATCATCTTCCATAACAGGAACTACCAGGGCCTGAGCAACTGCAACCGGTTGGGCTGGTAGTGCCCCTGGTATATGATGTCTTTGTACTACTTGGTCTGGAGTACGGGCAACAGGGGTATGAGTACCTCCCCCGGCCTGAGAAGTGGCAGGTGCGGCCTGAGCCGAAACCTCCTGAGCAAGACCAGTACAAACTGTCAATAGCTGGGCCAAAGCCTCCTGAAGGCCTGGAATCTCAATGGGCACAGCTAGTGCATGAGCTGGTCCTGTCGGTTCAACTATATCTGAAATCTGCTCCTGAGCTGGAGCAACTAGTGGTACTACAGGTGCTGGTCCAACTGTGGTACTAGCTACACCTCGACCTCTACCTTGTCCCCAGCCTCTACCATGGCCCCAGCCTCTCGCGGCCATAACTGGTGGCACTGGTGGCTGACCGTCCGATCCGGTAGTGCGTGTTCTCACCATCTGTGAGAGAATAGAATAACCGAAATTTAGTTTTTCGAAATTAACAAATTTGCACTACAGAATACAAGAAAGTGAAATTTTCCTAAAGGTTCTGCAGCCTCTCGAAGATAATTTCAGACGTCTCTGTACCGATCCGCAAGACTCTACTAAACCTACTCATGACTCGTGAGACCTATGTTACCTAGGGCTCATATACCAACTTGTCACGACCCAAAATTCTAACATGTCTTGATGGTGCCTATCTTGAAACTAGACAAGCCGACAATATCAATAAACCACAATTTCTTTTTAAGTCTGGAAATATAATATTTAAATACAATACAAAAATCTTGCAAATACCAATACGAACACTCCCAAAACCTGGTGTCACTGAGTACATAAGCATCTAATATGAATACAAGTCTGAAAAATATGGTCTATAATAGTGTGAGACAAAATACAGTAAATGAGGAGATAGGGGAGGAGAGGCAAGGTCTGCAAAACACGGCAGCTACCTCAGAATCGCCAAAATAATCAGCTGTGCGAAAGAATCAACACCCGCTATGTCCGGGAACACCTGGATCTACACACGAAGTGCAGGGTGTAGTATGAGAACAACCAACTCAGCAAGTAACAATAATAAATAAGGAACTGAAGATAATGACGAGCTACACAGTTATAGTTCATTTTCAGTAATTCCAGCAGAGAGTAGACATGCTATCAATTCCAGCAGTTTAAGTCAAATCAGTTTTATACCGTTCAAGTTGATGTAATCCGAATATAAAATCTTTCAGAGAATTTCCCAATAATTATAGATAGCAACTAAGTGCAACAACAAATGAAAAGTAAGTACAACCTTTCAGGACAACAATCACTCACTAGGCTCCCAGCCCTCTGCTCTCACACTCAATGGGTACCCGTGCTCACTGGGGGTGTACAGACTGCGGAGGGGCTCCTACAGCCCAAGCTCCATAATCCGCACGGACAACTCACAAGCTATAATATCCTGCACGGACAACTCACGTGCTATAGTATCCTTACCTCACTGACAGGTCCTCGGCCTTACTTAGTCCTCAACCTCTCTAGTCTTTCGGCTCTTTGAAATCACAAAGATCAATCCAAACAAAGATAACATAGTGTATCAACAAAATCAATATAGACTGAGGTATGATACGTAAGTAAAATCATGACTGAGTACAAGACATCAATTAGCAAATAATTCAACAAGTACACGATCTCTGTGGGTCCCAACAATACTATCATATAGCCTAAGCATGATTTCTAACATGATTTACAATCAAATTACTTCAACACTTAGAGAGAATACATCTAACAACAAGTTATTCAACTTTACAGTTTCACGGGACGAACCAAGTCACAATCCCCTCGGTGCACGCCCACACGCCCGTCACCTAGCATGTGCGTCACCTCCAAAATAATCACATGATACAAAACCCGGGGTTTCATACCCTCAGAATCAGATTTATAAGTGTTACTTACCTCAATCCGAGCAATTCTTTATTCCAATAAGCCTTTGCCTCGCGAATTTGCCTCCAAACGCCTCAAATCTTTCCATAAATAATTCAATTGAGTCAATAAAGTTTATTGGAATTAAGTCCATATGAACATACACTTTTTCCACAAAAATCCAAAAATTAACTCAAAAATCGTCCGTGGGGCCCATGTCTCGGAACCCAACAAAAGTTATAAAGTCCGAAAGCCCATTCCACCACGAGTCTACCCATACTAATTTTACCAATATCCAACCTCAACTCGACCTCCAAATCATTAATTCTTATTTCTAAATTTCTAAGTTCAAATCTCCGATTTAGACCTCAAAAACATGTAATCTAGTCGGACTATTCGATTATAATTCAATATTATGGAGTAGAAATGATCACAAGGGACTTACCTCATGTTTTCCTTTAAAATAAATCAAAAATCGTCTCTCCTCAAGCTCTAATTTTTCAAACATGGAGAATGGGACGAAGTTCCCTGCTTTATAATTCTGCCCAGACAGCCCTCGGTCCTGCCTCGATCTTGGCCTTCGATCGTGGTACTCGATCCTGGACCTCGATTCTGACCCTCGATCCTGGCCCTTGATCCTGGCTTCGATCATGGCCCTCGACCATAGCCTTCGATCGTGGCTTCGATCATGGCCCTCGACCCTGACTTCGATCGTGGCTTCAATCCTGGCTTCGATCATAGCCCTCCATCCTTGGCTCGCTTCTGGGATCGATTTTGGGCTTGATTCTGGGCTCCCCCAATTTCCAACAGAAGGAATTCCTAGCATAAGGAAATTGCAGCAGCTGTTTTAGTCCAAATTTTGATCCGTTAACCATTTGAAACTCACCCGAGGCCTTCGGGACCTCAACCAAATATACCAACAAGTCCTAAAACATCATACGCACTTAGTCGAGTCTTTAAATCACATCCAACAACACTAAAACATGAATCACACATAGATTCAAGCCTAATAAACTTTGAAACTTTTCATTTCTACAAACAACGCCGAAACCTATCAAATCACGTTCGATTGACCTAAAATTTTGCACACAAGTCATAAATGAAATAACAGACCTACTAAAATTTTTAGAATCGAATTTCGACCCTGATATCAAAAAGTCAACCCCCAGTCAAACTTCTCAAAAATTCAACTTTCGGCATTTCAAGCCTAATTCCTCTACGGACCTCCAATTAATTTTCCGGACATGCTCCTAAGTCCAAAATCACCATATAGAGCTATTGGAATCATAGAATTTCATATCCGAGGTCATTTACACATAAGTCTACATCCGGTCAACTTTTCTAACTTAACTTTTCAATTATGAGACTAAGTGTCTCGTTTGACTCTGAATTCCTTTCGGACCCGAACCAACTAACCCGGTAAGTCATAAAACAAATGTAAAGCATAAATTGAGAAGTAAATGGTAAAATAGAGTTATAATACTCAAAACGATAGGCCGGGTCGTTACAGATATTGTGCCACAGGTCATCTTTATGTCTATCGACTTGATTTTTCATTTGACTCTTTGCACAAGAATATATTTGTACCTCCACTGGCTTTATACTTTAAGGGGTTGGGACTATCCATCTAACTTCACATTTTTCAGGTGAAGTCAATCTCGATAGAGTTTTTTTATTTATTTTGGCCAGTCATTTATCTGCCAATATTCCATGATAGATTTGAGCTTAAGATCCTCGTCAATATTAATAATATTGAGCGCTACATTATATCAACAATGTCATCGATGATCATTTTACATCGGTTCCATCTTCACTCAATAAAGACATAACTTATCGAGATCTCATTATTTTCATGTACTTGAGCCTCTCCCATGAGATCTTATAAAGTGTTATGTTGTGGTGCTCTTATAGAGAACTTGCCTTCTTATTATGATCATCTTTCTCATTTTCTCCTCTCATTCTTCAAGAAATGTTATCTTTGGAACCGATTGGTCTATTACACTTCATATGTGCTATAGACTCTGTCTATCTTGGACTTTATTCTTTGGAGCATTCGCAGATGAAATATGATATTTAGCTTTGGGTCAGCAAATGTGCTTGGCAATATTTTCCAAATGATTTATCACTTGAACTTCAAGTTCACATTTTCTTGTACGAGGATCTTGATGTACTCATAATAATTCATTCCATGTGTTACTTTTTCAGCTGCCCATTTTATCCCCCTAATGTTGGGATCATCAATACATATCCCTGACCTTCTTTGGAGACCCATCTTTATGTATTACGGTGGAACAATTAAATAATATAGCGAATCCATATTTCTAGATGGACATTATTTGGTTCCTCACCCTGAACCAATTGCGATAGGGAGAATTTATCATAACTTGTTGGCTAGATGCGTACAAGTATTGCTGTATATTAAATAATATATCTCCTACCAAATTTCTTTTCAGGAGTTTTGTTCTCATAACCAATGGTTTAGCTATAATTAGTGTCACGACCCAATTTTTACTATAAGCCGTGACGGCATGCAACGTCGCCGCTAGGCAAGCCAACGGTGAACTACCCATTTTTGCTCATTTTAATATTTTCAAAGTCATTGATTTTTATTTAATAAAGAAACAAATAGTAAGTGATAGTATTAATGTAGAACATAAACTAAACGTGAGAGTAAAATATTGAATTTAATAATAAAAAACCATGAGTAACTACTAGAATATTTCCAAAATCTTGTGTCACAAGTGCACGAGCATCTAGTATAATAAACAAAACTCCCTAAAACTACTGTCTGAAACATAATAGACAGAAATAATAAACATAACAAGAGAAGGCTCCGGGTGCTGTAGAACGGAGCATGAGAAGCAGCTCGCCGCTAGGCCTCTGGGTAATGCGGATGCACGCCTGAACGAACACCAGATGTATCTGCCTCAAAACCTGCACAATTGGTGCAGAAATATATCATGAGTACGTAAACAACGTATACCTAGTAAATATCTAGTCTAACCCCGAAGAAGTAGTGACGAGGGGTCGACATCAACACTTACTAATGGTCAATATACATAATGTGCAAGAATTATAAATATGTGTGAAATACAACAACAATAATAGAATAATAGGAAATAATTAAATGATTCCTTAACAAAGTAACAAATTAAAAAGAATCCCCAGATGTCACATGCTAATCTCAACAAGTAAGGGTCAACACATAATTAAAAATTCTCAAGTCATGAAGGATATATCGAGTATAATCGGACTCCTAGAGGCAACACGGTTAAGTTATGCCGAGGTCGTACGGCTCGATCCATAATAATCGTATACATACACTACCGAGGTTGTACGCCCAGATCCATGGATGCATCACATAATATATATAAATATTGCCGAGGCATTCGCCTCGATCCACAGGAATAGGGAAACTCATCGGACTACGAATTTTGTGCTTGCAACCGAAGGCAAGCCCATAAAGGAATTATGAATTTTCCATCAACAAATAATATTCCGCTAAATCTCTAAGCAGTGAAGTTCGGTCTAACATAATCTTTAATCAAATTTTGCTTACTAATACAAGTAATTAAACTAACAAGTTGAATTCAAATAGTGCAAGTATTGTATGGTAAAGTGCTACGTCTACCCGGGCATAACATGAATTTTAGCTACATACGGACTCTTGTCACTTCGTGCATACGTAGCACCCACAATTAGTAGCAAATAACAATTTAAACACCTATGGGGTTAATTTCCTCTTACAAGGTTAGAAAAGAGACTTACCTCATTTCCAAGTCCACTTCCTAGTCCACAAATCACACTAAAAGCCTCAAGTCGGTGCCGATCAATCCGAAACTAGCCAAAGGTTGTACTAACTAATCAATAATTGCTCCAAAGTTCATAATTTAACTATTAGAGTAATTACCAAACCCAACTTGAAAGGTTCCTAAATTCACCCCCAGGCCTACGGGCCCGGATTCCGGAATATTTTATAAATAATTGTTACCCATAACCTCACAAACACAAATATATAATTTCTACCAAATTCCATAACCATTTTCGTGGTCTAATTCCATTTTTATCAAAACTTAGGTTATTCTACAAACTCCTAAAATTTTCACATTTTACATGTTACAATCTACCCATAATATATGTATTTAACTTATATTGTATAGAAATCGCTTACCTTCAATATCTAGGTGGAAAACCCTCTCCAAGAAGCTCAAGAATCGGCCAAGAATGAGAGAAATGAACAAAATTGGCCAAAGTCCTGATTTTATTAAAGTCCACTGCCCAGCAATCCTTCTTCGGCATTGCGGAAAAAGCCTAGCGATTGAGAAGGCAAAGCTCCCAAGCCCAGGAAAGTCTACTTCACAATCGCGAGAGAATCTTGCGAATGCGATGCACTGAGCCGCCCTCTCATCACGAACGCGGGCCTCTACTCGCGAACGCAAAGGGCAACTGAGTTGCGCAGCCCAGGCCCAGGCCCCCTACACGAACGCGAAGGCTACTGGTTCCAAGCCTCCACTAACACGGCCCTTTCTTCGCGAATGCGAAGATCAAAATCACCCGGTCCTCAAATCCTTCATCGCGAACGGGCGAGGACCTCTGCGTTCGCAAAGAAGGAAACCAGATCCAGCAATGCAACAATTTCAACTTAGCTTCAGGTGGTCCAAAACACACCTGAGCCACCCGGACCCCATTCAACTGCACCAACAAGTCAATAAACATAACATGGACCTACTTGAACCCTCGAAATGCGTAAAACAACATCAAAACTAAGAATCGTACCCCAAAATCAAATTGAATCAACTTATGAACTTCAAACTTCTCAACTAGCTCCGAACGCGCCGAATCATACTTAGACTACTTGTAATGACACTAAATTTTGCGTACAAGTCATAAATCATCATACAGAACTATTCCAAGGCTCGAAATCTCAAACGGACCTCGATAACACCAATGTATACTCCATCCAAATTTAAATAACTAGAAAATCTTCAATGAATTAACTTTCAATATTAACTGCCGAAACGCTCCTCGGTCACCCGAAACCTGATCCGAACACATGCCCAAATCCAAAATCATCATACGAACCTGTTGGAATCATCAAATCCCAATTTTGAGGTTGTTCGCTAAAATTGTTGACTTAAGTCAAACTTGGCCATCTTAGGCCACTGTTAAGGAACTAAGTGTTTCGATTTTAACACGAGCCCTTCCGAACCTAAATCAACCATCTCTGCAAGTCATTAAATAGTAAAATCATATACGGGGAGTCTCAATTAGGGGAACGGGGATCTAAAAAGCAAAACAGTCGGTTAGGTCATTATACTTTCTGGTATACCAACTTGGATTTAAACCAGTAATATCAACATAAATTATTATAATTTTATAATTTGGAATTGTGCTCGAATAGTTTGAGCAAGTAAATTTTAATATGTGAAATTGCAAGTTGATAACAAATGCACATGTGACCATAGATGCATCTATTAAACTGTAACGGCCCAGCCGGTCGTTTTGTATATTGTAGCCATGTTGCCCTATTTATTGCTTCTTCTTTGTTTATTTGTGGTTAAAACGACTTGTCGGGGTGAATGGTTTGGTTCTAGGTGCGTTTCAGAGTGAATTGGGATACTTAGTCCCAAGGTTAGAGCTTAAGGTGAAAGAGTTGACCGGAGTTTGACTTGTGTGTAGACGACTCCAGAATGGTGTTTTGATGGTTCCAATAGCTTCGTATAGTGATTTGGACTTAGTAGTATGTCCAAATGTTGATTTGGAGGTCTATATGTTGATTTCGTGTATTTTGACAAAAGTTGGAAAGTTGAAAGTTTGGAAGGTTGAGAAGTTTGACCGAGAGTTGACTTTATTGATATTGAGATTGGATTGTGGTCTTGAGAGTTGGTATAGGTCTGTTATGTTATTTGGGACTGGCATGCAATATTTGAGGTCATTTGGAATTGTTTAGGCCTATTCGGCGCAAGTTTTGAATTCGGAAATGTTCATTAGCCATTAGGCTTGAATTGAGGTGTGATTCGTAGTTGGATTTTTTTGGTGTGATTTAAGTCCTTGAGTAGGTTCGTGTTATATTTTAGGACTTGATGGTATGTTCAGACGGGGTCCCAGGGGACCGGTTGTGTTCAGGTCGAGTTCGGACCAATTGGAGACTTAGAGGATTATTGAAGAGTGCTAAAGTCTGGTGCTTCTGCACCTGTGATTGATTGGGCTGCAGAAGCGGTTAGTTATCTGTCACTGTGATCAAGAATGGTGCTACGAGCATGCAAGTTGTGTAATATGTTAGTTAATTATATCTGTGGTTATGGTTATGGCTTGATACAACTGTTCAAACTCATACAATGTGTAAATTTAAGATTCGTGTCTTGAAAAGAAATTTCTGAAGGTTGGAAATTAAATTCCAAGGTTTATGGGCTAAAGTTAAATCAATGATTTCAGTTGTATTGTGTTGACAAGCTTATATGGAATAGGGTGACGTGGGTTCACCCCCGAGTACGTGTGTGGTAAGATGGAACAGTGATTTGATGGCTTGGAAACAACTCTTGGCACGTTCGAGGATGAACGTATGTTTAAGTGGGGGAGAATATAACGACTCGGCCGGTCGTTTTGAGTATTACAACCCCGCTTCCCCATTTTCTCCTCAAATTATACTTTACAGTTGTTGTGTGACTTGTCGGGGTAATTGGTTTGGGTCCGGTGAGGTTTTGGAATGAATCGGAACACTTAGTTCCAAGGTTTAAAGCTTAAGTTAAAATAATGACCGGATATGGACTTATGTGTAAATGATATCGGATTTGAATTCTGATAATTCCAATAGCTCCGTATGGTGATTTTGGACACAGGAGCGTGTCCGAAAAATTATTTGGAGGTCCGTAGTGGAATTAGGCTTGAAATGTCGAAAGATGAATATTTTGGGGAGTTTGACCGGGGGGTTGACTTTTTGATATCGGGGTCGGAATCCGATTCTGGAAATTTGAATAGGTCCGTAATGTGAAATGTGACTTGTGTGCAAAATTTGAGGTCAATCGGACGTGATTTGATGTGTTTCGGTACAAGATATAGAATTTGAAGTTTCGAAGTTCAATGATTTCGAATTTAGGAGTGATTCGTCGTTTCAATGTTGTTATGTGGGTTTTGAGGCCTTGAGTATGTCCATGTTATGTTATGAGACTTGTTGGTTTGTTCGGATGGGGTCCCGAGGGGCTCGGGTGAGTTTTGGATGGTTAACGTATCAAATTTGGACTTAAGGAAATGCAGGATCTGCTGCCTACTAGTGTGATCGCACCTGCGAAGTTTTGATAGCAGATGCAAAGCCGCATGTGCGCGAAATCTGTTGCAGAAGTGAGGGAGTGCTGGCTGGGAAGGCATCGCAGAAGCGCTTGCGCAGGAGCGGCCCAAAGCGCGCAGAAGCCTGACCGCAGGTGCGGTCCTTGGCATCGCAGAAGCGATTATGGCTGGCCAAGCTGTTCTCGCACAAGCGAGATTTTTCCCGCAGAAGCGAAGGTCGCATATGCGACCCCTTGACCGCAGATGCGGAAATCGCTGGGATAGAACCTTAAATTCGAGGGTTCTACATTTTTACCCATTTTTCGGATTTTGGAGCTCGGGTTGGGCGATTTTGGAGAGGAAATTATTCACACAACTTGGGGTAAGTGTTCTTAACTCCCTTATGATTATATTCCATGAATTAATCTTCATTTTTGGTGTAAGATTATTGAATCTTCAAGAGAAATAGAAGGAAATTTCTATAATGTCATAAAATGAATTTTTCAAGTTTGAATACCGATTTGGAGTAGGATTTGAGTGAAATTAGTAAGGTTGAACTTGTAATTGGATGGGTTGTCGTATTTTGTGAGTTTCGTCGAATTTCGAGACGTGGGCTCCACTGGTGATTTTTGGGGCGTAATTTCAGATTTTGTGGAAAATATTAGCATTTTGATATGGAATTAATTCCTATAAATTGTGTGGACTGAATCAAATTAATTGTGGTAGATTCGAGCTGTTCGGGAGTTGATACGTGCATAATGGGATTTCTGGAGCATTGTTTCGCTTGCTCGATATTGGATTCGGCTTGTTCAAGGTAAGTAACTCTTCTAATCTTGGATTTGAGGGTATAAACCCTGAATATATGTATTTCGTGACGGGCGTGTGGGCGTGCACTATAGAAATTATGACATAATTGTTTCTGTGGAATTTTGTAGTTAAATGATATTGGCATTTTCCATGCGGTTTTATGAGTTAAAGAAATTGAGCTGAGAAGCATATTAAAAATTATGTTGAGGCTATGTAAAAGTATTTTGGGACCCACAGAGGTCATATTGTTGTTAATTATTTGTTTTAAATTGAAAATTTGTACTCAGTCATATTCATTTCATTACATATCATATCTCAGTCGCTGTTGTTATTCATTGATACATCATATCATCATTTTTGGGCTATTCTCAAGACATTGTGAGCTCATGAGAGAGAGACTGGAGAGATTGATGACTGAGGGAGGCCGAGGGCCTGATTGTGAGGATATTTTGGGATCGGGTTGCATGCCGCAGCAGGCCATGTTGGCTTTATATATATTATTACTATTATATTGATCGGGGCTGCCCGCCTGTAGCAGGCCTTATTGGCTTATTATGGCTCGTGAGTTGGCCGTGCGGATCCAGATATTATTATAGTACGTGAGTTGTCCGTGCAGCACGTGAGTTGTCCGTGCAGCAAGTGAGTTGTTCGTGCAGATTATAGCGCTTGGGCTGAAGGAGCCCCTTCGGAGTCTGTACACACCCCCAGTGAGCGCAGGTACCTACTGCGTGCGAGTACCGAGTGCTGAGTGCTGAGTGACTGGGAGGCATGAGTGATTATGAGGTATGCCCGAGTGGCATGAGTGACTGGGAGGCATGAGTGATTATGAGGTATGCCCGAGTGGCATGAGTGACTATGAGGTGTGCCCGAGAGGCATGAGTGACTGTGAGGTTTGCCCGAGGGGCTGTATATGAGTGATGTTCTGCCCGAGGGGTTGTTTATGATTTTATCACTGAGTTGTATCGCATTGGCATGCACACATGACATACAGGCATAGAGATGTATTTTCCTCATGCTGTACAACATCACATCATTCATGATTTCTCACACATTTTAACAGATGGGCATCGTGATGCATTTGTTTTACACGGGTTATCCGGAAGGAAAATGAAACATCTTATTTATTATTAAAAATATTTTGGGAGAAATTTATTTTTTTCAAACTATTCATATAACTTCGGCAAACGATTTGGGTTTTTACTGATGTATTTGAAAGGAAGAACTATTATTTTTGAAATCATGATTTGGCTGAGCATTTTATCTTTGAGTTACTTCTGGTATTATTTGCTTTATGTTGTTATGGACTATTGTGGACTATTGGTTATGGACCCGACCTTGGTCAAAGCTGGTCACTACTTTCAACCTACGGCTAGGTTTGTTACTTACTCAGTACATGGGGTCGGTTGTACTGATACTACACTTCTGCACATTGCGTGCAGATGTAGGCTGTTGTTGTTGCTGTGCTCGATGGTTGTGAGATTTTAAGATGTACCTGCGTTCCTGTTATAGCTGCCTCTTGTTCAGGGTAGCCTTAGATTTATAAAAGCTCTATTTATGTATTATTCAAACAGACTATGTATTTATTTCATTTCCGCTTTGTATACTCTATTCCTAGAAGCTCATGATTTGTACTACCAGTTCTTGGGGATTGTATAAGATTAAGACCTTTATTCACTTAAATTGCTTTAATAATTATTATTGGAATTAGATAATTGAAAGTTGGCTTACCTAGCGGGTTGGGTTAGGTGCCATCACGACTAGTTGGATTTTGGGTCATGACACATATGGTGCGAGTTGATTATTGTGTTTGTGATATTGATACGCATGTGGTGGTATAAGGGTAGGTATTGAAACGCATGCGGTGAGACGGGATTTATATGCCTGTTGCTAGTAAGGGAATTACTTGAAGCCACGCGGTGAGATAAGGGAGCTAAAACGCATGTAGCTATTTCGGGAAAAATATTTTTAAAATAAATGCAAGGCTCACGCGGTGATATAAGAATGATTGTGATTGTGACTTATGAAATGAGAATATGAGGTGTGGTACCTTGGTTGTGATTCTTGTTGTACATTCTGTGTTAAACAGGCTAGTTGATTTGAACAGTTATTAACTTTCCTTCGCTGTTTTACGTGTATTTTCACGGTAATTGATCACTTGTTATTCCTAGTATATGTTCACTCTTTGTTGCCTTTATTGCCTTAATTTCCATTGTTAGCCTTATATCATTGTGCTGTACTATGGTCATTTATTTCTTTGCTTTCTGTTATTAGATTATATTATATCCTGCTCAGGTTTGTTTTGTCTAGTAGGTGTCTTGACCTGGCCTCATCTCTACTCTACTGAGTTTAGGCTTGATACTTTGTGAGTGTCGTTGTGGTGTACTCATGCTATGCTTCTGCATATTGTTTTTCAGATTCAGGTGCTTCTGTTCGTGCCGGACTCTAGTGATTGACCTGATATTTCGGAGACTTCAAGGTATACTTGCTTGACGCTCGTAGGCCTCGAAATCACCTTCTGCTTCTCTCTTTTCTACTGTTTATTTTCACATCAAACAGTATTGTATGTTTGAGATTTCAAGTGTACTTCTTAGAGCTTATGACTCAGTTTCACCGGGTTTTAGGAATATTGTGATCGTTATTCAGTATTGATGATATTATGAGACTTATCAGTTAATTTAATATTCTTAGTCGTTATTTTGGTTAAATGTTCTTTGTGTGTTAGGCTTACCTAGTCCTAGATACCAAGTTCCATCACGACTACCTCAAGTGGGATTTTGGGATTGTCACATAAACCCATATAATATGTAATGGGTCCACACGGTAGGTGGTTGGGCCAATATATATATATGTATATATCACTTTTTATTCATTTCATAAATCAAGGGGTTCAATCCCAACCTTAGCTGGTATATCATGAGAATAAGTAGCACAAGAGAATTCTTGAAGAATCTTCTATTTCTTCAAAATATGCTAATTTAAATTCTCAATCAATTTTTTGCATCATAATTGAACCGGAATGGCCAACCTGTCATGCTAATTGATATTTATTACAGTAAACCTCTAGATTACTTGTGGCATGTGATTCCATCATCATGCTTATACTTATGTGGTACAAATAAAAGCAAAATTGGGTAACCTTTCATATTTTTCCGATATGATTATAGTAATATAAAGATATTCAATCTTCCTTTCATTTATAGTTTCAATATGCCAACCACTTTGGCCAATATATTTGAAATTCAAAAAGTGTTTTTTGAGGCTTACTACAATATCAATGTCATCAACAATTTTATTCATCGGGGTAGTAACAAAACTAGCTCTTCTGGAGCTTTTAATTGATATTGTACTACAAGATCTTTTGTCACATCATCCATATCATGAATGTCTCTTTCACGGAGAAAATCATTTCATAATAATTGTCATGGTCAAAATCATCATAAGCAAAATTATTCCTTGCTTTAATTTCGCCTTTAATAATTTTGTATAAGCCATGGCAAAATATTTTTGGAGTACCACATGTACGTGACCAATGGCATATTAATGTAACCACACAGTAATATTTATTATCTTTATTTCTCTCAAACCTTCCTTAGATGTGAGTTGTAGTATTTATCCAACGTTGCATAAACACATTCTTATGCATGATTTTTATCACATATATATTTTCACATTCACTTTCAGGAATGAGTCTGCATTTACAATGCTTACCACAAGTCACATTTTCAAGAAATGGACGATAATCATCTGAATGTGCCTCGTATTACAAACCATATTAGTACACTTTGCAATATTATTTTGATAACCCTTGTTGTTCTCCTTTTGACAATTACCATAATGATGACTATTATTATTTTTGTCTTTGGCATGTCCACGTTCCTTCGTCAATCACTTGTCTTTATTTAGACTTATTATGCACTGTTAGCACATTCACTTCAATAATGGAACATATTTAGTGGGACGGACTTCATGATGTTTCATCAATAGCATATTATTTTGCCTTAGTCATCATTATATTATCGGGTGCATTGCGACTTGAATTTAATGTTTACCCATATAAAGGCGTGTTAAGTCATAATGCATTGGGAATCGAATCAATGTCTTATCGTCATGGTGTACCAGGACTTATACCTGATGTCTTACCCTCATGGTGAATTGGGACATAAACCCACCGTCTTACCCTCAAGCAATGTCATCACCGTATATCATACAACTTTTAAGTATTACCCATTTCAATGTTTACAAGTATAAACTCGTCTAGTGATAAATAAAACTTAAATATTTGCATCACTTTATCACATATTTAATTTGATGCAACATAAGAACTATATTATCAGAAGAGAAATCCAATTAGTCGGTGTCCATGCAATCTCATTTTCTCTAAGACTAGGTAAGCCGATTACTTACAATAGTTAAACCATTTTAAAACAGCATTTAATATAAATATCGAAATAAAGGTGAAACGGGCCTACGCAGCAACAATCACAAAAATCCTCCCAAGAATAGGTAATAAAGAGTCATGAACTCTAGAGGAATATAGACAATTATCTCCAAATTTAAAAATACAATACTGTTCGGATAACGAATTGACAGTGCAATAAAAAGGAAAAGGACTCCAAGGGGGAGCGTGACCGATGCTCAACCGAGTGAACCAAGCCGAGCAAGCCTGTTTGATTTTCTTCTACCCAAACTCATCCATGAATAAAGAGAAGATGCACTCCATTAATCAAACACTGAAAAGATTTCATTAACAACTCCCATTTAATTTCCATTAGGAGCTTCCTTCATAATTTCCAAAATATTACAAGTTTATAGATATAATGAAAAACATGTTTGCCAAACACCAATATTTCTAGTTCAATTCCCCACATCAAACACCACCTACAAACTGTCTACGGAGCCTCTAAGTACAACAGAAGAGTAATATGGAAGTGTCGACAACAAGGCCCCGGCTATACCTCAAAATACAAAGTACAACATTAAATGACATCAGGCCCGGAATAGAGTAGGGCTCACCAAAACCTGCTGAAAAGGGAGTAACTGCTAACGAGGACCAAAGTTACCCACTGATGAACCACCAGCATCCATTGAAGATGCAGTTCCCCGGGCAAAAAGGACATTAGTACATATGGAATAGTACTAGTATGTAAAGCTAATTGTCCTCTTTCAAAATAGAATGCCAATGTAAGAAAGGGAAAAGCATAGAAACCGCAAGTCATAATCAATGATATCCAAATGCCAAGTTAAAACATAATAACTTCCAAAATACAAAGATAATATTATTTTTAGTTGGGAGCTCTTTAGCACCGATATACCATTGTTCACAATACCACTGTTCACAATACCAATACCAACGTATTCTTAGCACGGAGTTCGATCACGACCCGATCGGCTAGGCTGTCTCATCCGAGACATCAACCATAATCACAATTTCAATTACCATTTCCAGCATAATCACCACCATGTGTGCGGCATGGTATCCGATCACGACCCGGTCGGCTAGGCCATCTCACCACAATGTCGTGTGGATCGACATCATCCTTTTCTATCAATAATCTCATCCCAATTAAGGGAAAACATTTTATCACATCAATCTCATCCCAAATAAGGGGAATAATTACAATCCACTCCTACACTGGCACTTATAGTTTCAGGGTTAGGTTATTTCAACCCACCCTTCCTCGGTGACTATCGATACTTCCAAAAATATTTTTGATTTGCTTACAAATGAAAACAACAATACAAATGCATTTACCTCATAACCTTTCATACCGTATATAGCCTCATTGGCTCTTTCAACAACTTTTAACATCATTATTTCATTAGCTCTCTTGGCCATACATATGATTCTTCATTCATGGCACAATAGACGTATTTCATATTCCACACTTTCATTTCTTCCTTTTCATGGATCATCATCATAAATATCAACAAATAGAATATTTCGAAAATCACAACTTTAGGTTCATTAGTAATGAAGGCTTTAAACACAATGGATTTCTTTCCAAGAAATAGAGTAAAATGATTAGCAATCGAAGCACAAGTTAAAATCATAAACAAGTAATACATAATTTATTCTTGAAATACTTTTCCCCAAAAAGGTCAATACACAATTTCAAATCACGAATATGTAAGAATGCAAAACACATCGAAACTACTTTCAAAGCATAGCATTAGTTAAAACAGCCACATATGGGCATCACTTGAGCTCATAAGTTTTTAGGCAATTCTATTTTCGAAGTCAATTTTGGAACAGTTGAATCAAAGCTCATTTCATAATCTTTCTCACATCATCTCATTTCATTGGCACCATTGGCCACAGGTATAACTTTCACTCTTGGCACGTTGGCCACACTTTATATCCCCAATTTACTTATTTCACTTCCAACCATCTTTATAGATTATCAACAATAAGACATTTCCAATCAATACTTTAGTTACACATATGAGCAATTAAGAGTCTTAAGCATATTGGAATTTTCTCACATAATTTGGCATCATAACCTTCATTAGAAACACGACTCAAAGACATAGTATTTTAATACACATATCATTCTTGAACACATTCCCAAATGATAACATAATGTGATAGGAACATTCGGAACACGTTTTGAATACATAATTCTTGACACTTTGCTTATTTGGGACAATCGAATTTAATGGGAACAACTCAGAACATAGAATAAGGAACTTGAGACAACCATACTTGAAACTTACGGGAACATCATGGAATTCAATTCTTAGAGAGTAGTTTATCCAACATACCTCAAATTCGTCCCTTAATGATACTACAATGACCCACTACACTAAGCAACTTCAATCTACAATAACAACATCCAGTGGAACCAATATTAGTAACAAATTCCATAGTGTAGGCCATTTAGGCATTTTATCAAACATCTAGTAGGCATGAATCTCTACATCTCTTACCCATAGAATTAGTTCATCCAACTACTACCATTTACCAACAATTTATCCCCACATCATTCTTAAACAATGCATAATTGTCAACATCACATACATGATCACTGTCAGGTTCAGTGAGTTGTCCTGACATGCACCAGCTTTAGTCTCCACAGTCAGAGAGCGGGTTCGTCAATTTATCGAGGGGCTCAACCAAAGTATTAGATTCATCATGGCTCAAGAGTTGGAGATTGATATCCCATATGAGCAGGTAGTGGAGATCGCTAGGAGATAGGGGGTATGTGGGGCCGGTAGAGAGAGCAGAGGGAGGACAAGAGGCCTCGAGATTCTAGAACATATAGTAGTACCCGTGCCACAATTGTAGCTATATGAGTCGTTGTGTTCGTTCAGCACTTCCAGCTTCCAATGGTATTCTGGCTACTCTTATTCCTCGGGTTACCCATTATGAACCGCCACTGTCTAGTGCACCTCCTGCACGGGGTGCTTTCAGCGGTCAGTCCAGCCGACCGGGCCCGAGCCAGTTCCAGCAGCCACTTCCTCTGAGAGCTTGTTTTGAGTGTGGTGTTACTCGTCATATGGTGAGGGACTGCCCCAGACTCAGGACGGGTGCACCTCCACAGACTACTCAGGCCCCACATATTCCACAGGGCCCTCAAGCTTCTTAGGTCGTGGTTACCCCACCTATTGCCACGCTACCTATATAGCCAGCTAGAGGTGGAGGTCGGGTAGGTAGAGGTCACCCTAGAGTGGGGAGACCAGGCCAGATATTATGCTTTTCCTACTAGGATGGAGGCGGTTGCATTCGACTCAAATATCACAGGCATTGTTCCGGTTTGTCATAGAGATGCATCATTCTTATTTGATCCAGGCTCCACTTATTCCTATGTATCATTTTTTTATTTTCTCCACATTTAGGTGTCTCCCATAATTCCTTGAGTTGTCCTGTCTCTGTGTCCATACTAGTGGGGGATTCCATTGTTGTTGACCGTGTGTATCGGTCGTGTTTAGTTGTTCTGGGTAGTTTTGAGACCAGAGCTGACCTACTATTGCTCAGTATGGTAGATTTTGATGTTATCTTGGGTATGGACTGATTGTTTCCCTATCATGCTATTCTTTATTGGCACGCGAAGACTGTGATATTGACCAGGTTTGCCGCAGTTGGAGTAGAAAGGTACTTTTGATTATGTTCCTAGTAGGGTGGTGTCTTTCCTTAAGGCACAGCAGATGGTTGGGAAGTGATGTGATGTGTATCTAGCTTATGTGAGGGATGTGAGTATTGATACTCCTACCGTTTAGTCAGTTCTAGTAGTGAGAGACTATCTAGATGTATTTTCGGAGGATCTTCCGGGCATGCCGCCTGACAGGGATATCGATTTTGGTATTGATTTGTTACCGGGAACTCAGCCCATTTCTATTCCACCATATCGTATGGCCTCAGCAGTGTTGAAGGATTTAAAGGAGCAGTTGCAAGCGTTTCTTGATAAGGGCTTCATTCGGCCCAATGTGCTATCTTGGGGTGCTCCGGTCATGTTTGAAAAGAAGAAGGATGGTTCTATCCGCATGTGTATTGATTATCGACAGTTGAACAAGGTTACAGTGAAGAACAGGTATCCATTGCCATGCATTACTGACCTATTTGATCAGCTATAGGGTGCCAGAATGATCTCAAAGATTGATTTGCGGTCAGGCTATCATCAGTTCAAGATCCGGGAGTCGGATATTTTGAAGACTGCCTTCAGGACTCGGTATGGTCATTACGAGTTCCTTGTGATGTCATTTGAGCTGGCCAACACCCCAGCAGCATTCATGCACTTGATGAACAGTGTATTCCAGTCCTATCTTAACTTATTCATCATTGTGTTTATTGACGACATATTGGTGCACTCCCGAAGCAGGGAGGATCATGAGAAGCACCTAAGGATCGCTCTCTAGACCTTGAGAGAAAAGAAGTTGTATGCAAAATTATCAAAGTGTGAATTATAGCTTGATTCTGTGGCATTTTTGGGGCATGTACTATCAAGTGAGGGGATCAATATAGATTCGAAGATTGAAGCAGTGCAGAGTTGGCCCAAACCGTCTTCAGCTACTAATATACAGAATGTTCTTGGTTTGGTAGGGTATTACCGTCGATTCGTAGAGTGTTTCTCAACTATTGCTGCACCTATGACCAGATTGACCTAGAAGGGTGCTCCATTTAGGTGGACCAAAGAGTGTGAGGAGAGCTTTCAAAAGCTCAAGACTGCTTTGACTACAGCCCCAATATTGGTGTTGCCTACAGGTTCGGGGTCTTACACTGTGTACTATGATGCGTCCCATATTGGCATCGGCGCAGTGTTGATGCAGGATGGTAGGGTGATTATCTACGTGTCTAGATAGATGAAGGTACATGAGAAGAACTATTATATCCACGACCTTGAGTTAGTAGCTATTGTTCATGCATTGAATATTTGGTGGCACTATTTGTACGGTGTCCCTTGTGAGGTCTATACCGACCACCAGAGTCTACAACATCTGTTCAAATAGAAAGATCTTAACTTGCATCAGCGGAGGTGGTTAGAGAGTCTTAAGGACTATGATATCACCATTATGTATCATCCCGGGAAGGCCAATGTGGTGGCCGATGCCTTGAGTCATAAAGCGGAGAGCTTGGGCAGTTTAGCATATCTACGGGCAACAGAGAGGTCATTAGCATTGGATGTTCGGCCTTGGCCAACCAGTATATAAGATTGGATGTTTCGGAGCCGAGTTGAGTTTTGGCTTGTGTGGTTTCTCAGTCTTCTCTTTATGATCGTATCAGACAGTGTAAGTATGATGACCCCCATTTGCTTTTCCTCAAAGACACGGTTCAGCACGGCGATGCCAAGGAGGTTACTACTGGGGATGACAGTGTGTTACGGATGCAGGACATGCTATATATGCCCAATGTAGATGGTTTGCGTGAGTTGATCCTTCAGGAGGCTCACAGTTCACGGTACTCCATTCATCCGAGTGCCGCCAAGATGTAGCAGGACTTGAGGCAGCACTATTGGTAAAGGAGAATGAAGAAAGACATAGTGGAGTATGTAGCTTGGTGTCTAAATTGTTAGCAGGTGAAGTATGAGCATTAGCGGCCAGGTGGATTACTTCAGAGGCTAGAGATTCCAGAATGGAAATGGGAGCGAGTTACTATAGATTTTGTTATTAGGCTCCCACAAACACAGAGGAAGTTCGATGCAGTATGGGTGATTGTGGATAGGTTGACCAAGTCGGCCCATTTAATTCCAGTGGTGACTACTTATTCTTTAGAGCAGCTAGCTCAGGTTTATATTTGTGAGATTGTCCGACTTTATGGCGTGCCGATATCCATCATCTCTTACCGGGGTACATAGTTTACATAGTAATTCTGGAGGGTTGTACAGTGTGAGTTAGGCACGTGGGTTGAGTTTAGCATAGCATTTCACCATCATATTGACAGACAGTCCGAGTGCTCTATTTAGATATTGGAGGATATGATACGTGCGTGTGTGATGGAGTTTGGGGGTTGTTGGGATCAGTTCTTGCCTCTTGCAGAGTTTTCCTACAACAATAACTATCGGTCGAGCATTCAAATGGCTACATATGAGGCTTTGTATGGGAGGCGGTGTCGGTCTCCGATGGGTTGGTTTGAGCCGGTTGAGTCTAGGCTATTGGGTACAGACTTGGTTGAGGATGCTTTGGATAAGGTTAAATTGATTCAAGATCGATTTTGTACAGCCCAATCTAGTGTGAAGGGTTATGCAGATCGGAAGGTTCGCGACGTTGCATTCATGATTGGGGAGCGGGTCTTGCTACGGTTTTCGAACATAAAGGGTGTTATGAGGTTCAGGAAGAAGGGCAAGTTGAGCACTAGGTATATCAGACCTTTTGAGATTTTCGAGAGGATTAGAGAGGTGGCCTACAAGCTTGCACTTCCACCTAGTCTAGTTGCAGTTCATCCAGTATTCCATGTTTGCACTTCCACAAGGATTTGTCTTATGTTGAAGAGTCGGTGGCCATTTTGGATAGGCAGGTGCGAAAGTTGAGATCGAAGAACATTGCTTTAGTGAAGATCTAGTGGAGGGTCAGTCTATCGAGGAGGAAACATGGGAGACCGAGCATTATATGCGTAGCCGTTATCCTCGTCTTTTCACCACTTCAGGTATGTCTCTATACTCGTTCGAGGATGAACATTTATTTTAAGATGGGGAGGATGTAACGACCCGGCCAGTCGTTTTGAGTATTTCAGCCTTGATCCCCTATTTATTGCCTCCTCTATGTTATATTATGGTTATGTAACTTGTTGGGGTGTTTGGTTTTGGTTTCGGGCGAGTTTCAAAGTGAAATGGGACACATAGTCCCTAAGTTTGAGTCTTAAGTTAATATTGTTAATTGTAGTTTGACTTTTGTGTAGACGACTCCAAAATGGAGTTTTGTTGGTTCCAATAGCCCTGTATGGTAATTTTGGGACTTAAGAGTGTGTTCGGATGTCAATTTGGAGGTTCGTAGGTCGTTTTGATGTGAATTGGTGAAAGTTAGAAAATTGAAGGTCTGGAAGATTAGAATGTTTGACTGGGAGTTGACTTTATTGATATCGGGGTTGGATCGATTTTGGAAGTTGGAATAGGTTTGTCATGTCATTTATGACTTGTGTGCAAAATTTGAAGTCCATCGGAGTTGTTTTGGTATGAACGGGCATTAGTTTTGAAATTCGAAAGTTCATAAGTTCATTAGGCTCTAATCAATGCATGTTTCATGGTTCTAATGTTGTTTGATGTGATTTGATGCTTTGAGCGAATTCATATGATATTTTAGGACTAGTTGGTATGTTTTGTCGAGGTCCCGGGGGCCTGGGTTGTGATTCAGACCATGCTCGGTGCATTTCAAAACTTGAAGACTGCTGATATTTGTTGGTGTTGGTTTCCTTGTACGCGTTCGCGATAGAGGTCTCGCATTCGCGAAGAGTATTTTGGGCAAGTGAGGATTTGTTCTTCGTGTTTGCCAAGAGAGCAATGCATTCGCAAAGGTCAAAGGATCGTGATCGCGATGGGTAACTCGCGTTCGCGTAGAAGGTAGAGGCAGGCTTAGGCACAAGGCCCTAAGCCTTCGCGTTCGCGATCAGGGGGACGCGTTCACGTAGGCAAAGTTCTGCGAAGCATCGCGTTAGCGAGGGAGACTTTGTGTTCGCATAAGAGGATTTCTGGGCAACTGAGTTTTATGCTTCACGAACGCGAGGCACTTTCCGCGTTCGCGAAGGAGGACGTCTGGGCAGAATATGATATATCAAAAACGAGGATTAGAGTTATTTTTCATAATTTGACTTTGGGAGCATGTATTGAGGCAATTCTTGGAGGAAGTTTCAAGAAAGTGATTGGGGTAAGTGATTCTTACTCGGATTTGATTAAGTTACATGAATATATCATTGTTTCCATCATTTAATTAGTGTGTTGGGTTGAAATATTGGGGAAAATTGTAGAAATGTCATAAACTATAATTTGAGGATTTGAAGGTCGAGTTGTGATTGGATTTGAGTAATTTTGGTATGGTTGGACTAGTGGTCGAATGAGTGTTCAGATATTGTAATTGTTGTCGGGTTCCGAGACGCGAGCCTGGGTTGACGTTTTGAGTTGACTTTTTATTTCTTTGCAAAAATCGTAACTTTATGATTTGAAATAGTTTCATGTAGCTTATATTTATGGTATGAATTTTTGTTTGGCTAGATTCGAGCCGTTCGGAGTTGGATAATCGAGGAAAAGGCCAACTAGTGGATTGAGTAGCGTGTTTTAAGGTAAGTGTCTTGTCTAACTTTGTGGGG